>OX465296.1:72162271-72440454 GCA_949987735.1 Leucophora obtusa
CGAATTTTCATAGGAACTTATAAATAAAAAAATGTGTCGCAAATACTAAAAGTAAATAAAAATTTTATGAAATGTAATTCAATAAAAAATTTGTAAAATTGGAAAATTTAAAAAATTACTTAAGGGGGTATCGACTCTAGGAAAAATTTTGTTTTCGAATTTTTTTTTATATTTTATTTGAATGGAGCATACTTTTCTCTATATGCTCCGAAAATTTCAATAACAAATTCGAAGAAAATAATTTTGTACATGTTTTTTGTAAAATATGTTTTAGTCCCAAAGTAATACTCTATGTGGTAAATTTGTAAATAACACATTTTGTTTGCTTTTTATGAACTTGTTTTTATTAGAAATCGTATATCTTATAACTGGGCAGAATAAAAAGATAAAAACTACATCAAAAGATGTAAGAATTTCATGCAGTTTTCAAAGAAAATCCAATGACGATTCCTTGATGAATGTTGCAGACACGTCATATGGGGCAGGTGCCGATGGCTTAGTATAAGTTATGAAAATAATCAATATATATACAAAAAAGGGGAGAATATACGAAATAGATTTAAAATATACAAAATTATCGCATTTTTACAAAATAATATGAGTAGCATTATGTATAATAATATATCTACCATCGTTTTTAAGACTATTAGGTTAAATATATCAAATACCCATTAACCGATTCGTCCCAAATTTGGTGGAGATGTAGTAAGCTAGGAGATATACCTTTTCTTGATTCACAATTTTTTTAAATTTTGCTGTTTTCTTAGCTTAAAATTAACTTTAGACTTCAAATGCGTTTTTCTCACAACCATGAGTTCAAAATCGGCTGCCACTGTACAGCCAAGGTGGGTTAACCGATTTCGATCCGGTTTTTTTCTTTAGTAGTCAATAAAAAACTGTAGTCCTTATCATGGCCTTTTTTTTGAATTTCTGTCAAATAAATTTTATATTCCCAAGTAAAATTGTTTTTTCTTGCCGTTTTTGAAATTTTCAAGTTTGTGTGGCAACTTTGTTAAAAAAAATTAAAAAATAATAATCGAGCCACGATAAGAACCAGAGAATTTATCTGGTATTAAGAATCACTTTACATTTTTATTTTTCAATAATTAATGAAGGATGTACAGATTTTGCCTTTTTTAAAAAACGCTAATAATGAAGTGGCAACCCTGGCGATTTTGGTTGGAGAAATTTAAAACTAATATTTTTTGCAAATACTATTTGAAATAAAATAATAATATAGTTTAAATATCATTATTTGAATTTTTGACAACCGTTTAAATATGCCCCTTAAAATTCTGTTGTTACAGTATTTACCCCCCTTAAGGAATGTGGTCTTACTAATACACTCCGTTTCATAACTATAACCGCACCTATAAAACAGCTGATATGTGAGGTTCTAAATAATTTAGACATACAAAGACTTAATAACTGAAAGTTACATCAAAAAAACATATATTTCTACAAAAAAATTAATTTTCTTAACGTACATAGATTATTTAAAATCGCCATTTTTATTTTTACTAGTGTTGCATAACCATAGACTAGGGAATGCAAAACCCCGCACTTTTTGATTTCAAGGGAAAGTGGGAAATTAATCTTGAATTCTCGGGATCCCGCAAGGGAAATAAATTAGAAAATATTTTATAATAATTTAAAAATTTTTATAAATAAAATGTCTTAAAGACCTCAAATTTTCATGATCGTGAAAAAGCTCAGGTGGTTTTTCTTGGAATTTTGTTATGGGAAAGAATTAATTTTGTATTAGAAATTATATAAGTCTAATTATATATGTTTTAAAAATTAAATAAACTAAAACTAATTTTTAGACTAAAAAACTTATCTGTCAAAAAAAAATAAAAAATTAATATAGAAAATAATTTTAGAAAATTGGAAAAAATTTTAAAAATTATGGGAACAAATTTTAACTTACTTGAAAATTTTTAAAAATCAATGTACAAATTTGTTTTTAATTCTGTACAGAATAAGTGCAATTCAAAATTTTTATACAAACAATATTTGAGTGGTTTTAAGAGGAACTAAACGGAACTAAAAATGTTCGATCAAGTACACAAATTAATCAGTGTGTTTTACTCGAAAATCTTACTACTTTTGGTCGTTGTTTTAGTTACTTTTTGAATTTTTCCAGTTGTGGTAAAAGTAGAAAATTGTAGTAAGTAAAGGATGGAATATTTTGTATAAGAAAATTTCAAATAATTAACTTTATTATTTTAAACTGCATTTTTTGAAATCCCGGGATTCCCAGTCCAATTTCCCGGGAATTCGGGAACTGAAAAATGCTTAATTTCCCGGGAATCCCGGGATGCATTCCCTACTATAGACGCACTTTCAGAAAAATGCATTTGGAAGTTAAAAACATTTGAGTAAAAAATTAAATAAAATAATTTAATGTTAGGTAAAGTCTACCTGATTTTGATTAATACCAAAAATCCCATTTGGCATTCACTCCACTGTCCACTGTCCACCAATTTTGTTATATCATTGGTCTTCAAACACGAGTTTCTGATCTTTTAAGATCAAAAACTGTTTGATACTATCGATTTTCTGGAAAACAATTAAATAACAAAATTCCGTAGGTGTTCTAAATTCGGTTCTTATCCCGAAAGTATAGGGGTCATTCCATAGCTTTAGTATTTTCAGTTTGAAAGCATCATAAGCAAGTGGATTTTTAAGGTCTAATGCGGGTCTAGGTTGTAAAATCAGTTCCCAAGTAAAAAAGTTTTGATATAGTCATATATTATCATATAAAATTTTGTATAATTATATATTGGAACATATATACCAAGATATAATTATATCAAATTTTACGAAACTATATCCTAAATATATAACTATATCTTGTTATATTTTGCACAATATATAGTACAACATATTACAATAACCACCCGAGTAAAAAAAATTATTTATAATCATATATGGCATATATTACAATATATAATTAGACATGTCGTTATGTATATCCATATATAATTATATATGACGTCTTTTTCCAAGATTTTTCCTTATATTATGCCATATATAATTTCATCTTTATAATATTAGATATGGTATATATGATTATATATTACATAGCATGGCTGATCTTATTGTATATATAGTTGTATATAGAGCTATATCTTAATATATATGGTGGCATTTTAGCAATATATAATTATATATGGTATCATTTAAACAATATGTAACTATATATGGTGCCAGTTAAACTAGATATTATCATATATGGTGGCATTTAAACAATATATGGTCATATATGGTACCTCATGAACAAAATTTTTAATACAGTTGCAGATATGATAATATACATATGCTACTATATGCCATATATATTTATATATGGTATTATTTAAGCAATATATTAGCATATGTGGTGCCATTTAAACCATATATTATTATATATGTTGCCATTTAAACAATGTATGGTCATATATGGTACCTCATGATCAAAATTTTTACTACAGTTCCAGATATGATAATATAAGAAAATATGTATAGTGCCATATATATTTATGTATGGTGTTATTTAAGCAATATATTACGATATATGGTGCCATTTAAACCATATATTGTCATATATGGTGCCATTTCAACAATATATGCTCATATATGGGACCTCATGAACAACATTTTCAATATAGTTCCAGATATGATAATATATGCTACTATATATAGTACCATATACTTTGATATATCGTATCATTTAAACAACCGAGTGTAGAAACGGTAATGACATATCATTATTTTTGGACTACCAGTAATGACACCCACTTACCTTCTGTATTATTTTAAAACATATAATAATGAGTTACTGATAATTACTTATTTTTATCATTATTTCAAATAGAAAATAATTTTTTAGATTTTTTTGAATATTTTTTGAAATCGATTTTTAGACTCAATATTTTTTAAACACTGGTAAGGATATATGTAACCACATATTTTTTGATTTTTTGTATGTTGGCGAGTAGCTTACTTGTGTGCAGCAGGTCAATTGTGTTTTTATCTATTAAATATTACATGTCGATATAGCTCAGATGGTAGAGCTGTTGACTGGCAATTTGTAGACCCAGGTTCGATTCCCGCACCAGCAAATTTTATTTAAAAAAAAAATACAATAAAAAATATTTTTTTTTTATATAATTACCCAGCAAAATATTGGTAATGACACCTCATTACTGTCTGCATTACCAAAAATGATATATCATTACCTTTTGCATTATTTTATAATATAAAATAATGACTTCCTAATAACGACCTATTGTATTCATTGTTTCTAAATATAAAATAATGACTTACTCGTAATAGTTTAAATAAGTTCTTTTTACACAGTTAAATTTTATACATTTTTATTTATTATATGTAAATATGTTTTATGTTTAAATTTTTATGACGAGTCCTAAAATTACACACTAGAGAGAACTTAAATTTTTCTGAATGTATTTCCTTAAGCTAATATTATTTGCTTAACTCCTTATTTTTAAGAATCAAGTAAGCAATTGGATAACCACTTATAATTAAAATTTTTGTAAGCATGTGTGTAACCACTTATTATTCAAAATCTCATAACTACTTATTTCCCATTTTTTCGTAAGCGAGCGGGTAAGCGTGACTACTTATAAAAACGACCACGCCAAACAAAAATAATGAGTTTAGACGCCAAAAAATAAGTTGTGCGGAGCTATGAATTTCTATTATATAACCACTTATTTGGTAATGAAAGATTTTGCTGGGTAGTTTTTAGAAAATCTATTTTTAGACTCATTATTTTTGTCAGTACTGGTAAGCACATAGGTAACGATATATTTTTTGATTTTTCGTATGCTGGTGTGTAACGACAACTCATTATTTTTCGCGACATCGCCATATAAAGGTAATAAGAAATGTAATAACAAAAGTAACGACCCGAGTAAAAAAAATTGATCTCGCGCAATATCTAATTATATCCAATTTGATATTGTTTAAGATCTGCTATAATATCTAGCTGATCCAATTAGATCTCAAAATTGGGTGTATCCACCCGAGTAAAAAAAATTATATATAATCATATGTGGCATATATTACAATATATAATTAGACATGTGGTTATGTATATCCATATATAATTATATATGACGTTTTTTCCGAAAAATTTTCCTTATATTATGCCACATATAATTTCATCTAATTAGATATCGGCCTTCATAATATTAGATATGGCGTATATAATTATATATTATATAACATGGTTGATCTTATTGCATATATAGTTATATATAGAACTATATCTTAATATATATGGTGGCATTTTAGCAATATATAATTATATATGGTATCATTTATACAATATATAATTATATATGGTGACAGTTAAACTAGATATTATCATATATGGTGCCATTTAAACAATGTATGGTCATATATGGTACCTCATAAACAAAATCTTTAATTCAGTTCCAGATATGATAATATATGGTACTATATATAGTGCGATATATATTTATATATGGTGTTATTTAAGCTATATATTATCATATATGGTGCCATTCAATCCATATATTATCATATATGGTACCATTTAAACCATATATTATCATATATGGTGCAATTTAAACAATATATGCCCATATATGGTACCTCATGAACAATATTTTTAATACAGTTCCACATATGATAATATATGCTACCATATATAGTGCCATATATATTTATATATGGTGTTATTTAAGCAATATATTACCATATATGGTGCCATTTAAACCATATATTATCTTATATGGTGCCATTTCAACAATATATGCTCATATATGGTACATGATGAACGACATTTTTAATACAGATGCAGATATGATAATATATGCTACCATATATAGTACCATATACTTTGATATATCGTATAATTTAAACAACCCCTATTAA
This sequence comes from Leucophora obtusa, assembly GCA_949987735.1. Lineage (NCBI taxonomy): Eukaryota > Metazoa > Arthropoda > Insecta > Diptera > Anthomyiidae > Leucophora > Leucophora obtusa. The sequence goes on from OX465296.1 coordinate 72,168,182, forward strand.
AAAAAAACTAATATGGAGCTTTATATGGTAATATATAACTTAATGTGATCCATATACCATTTCATCCGAAAAATGGCCCGATATAATTGTGTCAGTTGGTTATCACTTTTTAGCTAATTGTATCAGTTTAGATCTTTACTGATTAGATTATATAGTAATCAGATGAAATTTTATCTGATTTTTGACCTGATACAATTTTATCGGTTTATGTCGCATGGTATTATTTTAGATCCAAATAGAAACATTTTTATACAAACTTATATAGTTATATCTGCATTTTGACCTGATGCAATTATATCTGCTTTAAAACTTTGATACAATTATATAAGGCAAATGTCGGATACAAATATATTTTATTTATATAAAATTGTACCAACTACGATCTAAACAGATACCATTAGATATAAACCGGTAAAATGGTATCAGGTCAAAAATCGGATATAATTTCATCTGATTAATGTATAATTTTATTAGTTGAGATCTTAACTGATACGATTAGATGAAAACTGATACACAACTGATACAATAACATCGGGCCATTTTTCGGATGAAACTGTATATTTATACAGATATAAGTTAATCACATTTTATACGACTATATGTAACTGTTTTTACTCGGGACCCGAGGAAAAAAATCACATAAATATATGTGATTAAGTTATATCTGTATAAATATACAGTTTCATCCAAAGAATGGCCCGATATATTTTTATCAATTGTTTATCAATTTTTATCTAAATGTATCAGTTTAGATCTGACCTGATTCAATTATGTGTTAATCAGATGAAATTGCATCAGATTTTTGATCTGATACAATTTTATCGGTTTGATCGTAATTGGTTCAATTTTATATAAATAAAATATAATTGTATCCGACATTTACCTTATACAATTGTATCAAAGTTTTAAACTGATATCAGGTCAAAATTGGGATATAACTATATAATTTTGTATACAAATATATCTATTTGGACCTAAACTGATACCATGTAATATAAACCAATAAAATTGTATCAGGTCAAAAATCTGATACAATTTCATCTGATTAACACATAATTTAATCAGGTCAGATCTAAACTGATGCAATTAGATAACAACTGATACAAATAAGAACTGATACAATTTTATCGGGTCATTTTTCGGATCAAATGGTATATGGATGAATCTAAGTTATATATTACCATAAAAAGCTCCATATTGGTGCCATTTAAATAAATATATTGTCATATATGGTGCCATCATAAATGGTAACTCATCAGCAACTACAATATTAACTGTATTTCAGAAGCTATTAATTGTGTTTCAGAAGCTATTAATTGTATTTCAGAAATTATGGAATGTATTTCAGAAATTTATTAATTGTATTTCAGAAATAATCAAATCTATTTCAGAACTTGATGGTTTATCATAGTTAATAGAGAAAAATTTCTAAATTACATTTCATAATTTCTGAAATACAATTGATAATTTCTGAAATACAGTTGTGAATTTCGGAAATACAATTAATAATTTCTGAAATACAATTGATAAAACTGAAATTCAATTGACTAGTTCTGAAATACAATTCATAAATCTGAAAAATAATTGATAAGTTCTGAAATACAATTGATAAAACTGAAATTCAATTGATTATTTCTGAAATACAATTGATAAATCTTTAAAACAATTGAGACAATTGGAAATGGTGTAGATCGTTAAAAATATGTAAATAAAATTATTTAAAAAAAAAAATTCAATTTAATAAAAAAAATATAATTTTATAAAAACATTTATAGAAAATAAAATTATAATTTTATAAAAAGAAATTCTTTTGAATGGGGGAAATGTTTTTAGTTGATCTGTTATTTTTAAGTAAATGAATGTTATTTTAGTTTGACTCAAGATCATAAATTAATATCACTTTCTGTATAAATTATTTTCAAATCAAAGAAAGATGATACAATTTTTACAAGTAAATTACAAAGAATTAAAATTACTGAAAAAATTTCGATAAGACCAGCAAGGAGAATGCGCATTTGCATAGCCGTGAAAGATATCGAATTCGAGACCTTCTGAGTTTAAACCTTATTTTAACAAAATATTGTAATTTTTATAAAATCAGTGCTCTTACAGTGTATTATTTTTTGAACTATTGTCAATATCTGTCTGGGATCTTATTTAATCCCAAATAAATGGAGATCTTACGTAGTACCCAAATATAATTCGGGATCTAATTTTAGCTGTCATTTTTCTGGATATTTTTAGATGTCAATCTCCAAATATATTGCTGTTTCTAATTCGATCTGCAATTTATGGGATAAACTAAGATCCTACCAAATCCCCAAATATATCACTGGATTTAATTCGATCTGCAATTTATCGGAAAAGTTAAGATCTTACGCAATCCCGAAGTAGATTACTGGATCTAATTTTATCTGTAATTTTTTGGATAAATTTAGATCTTACTTAATCCCCAAATATATTGCTGGATCTAATTTGATCTGCCAATTTTCTATTCAATTTATATCCAAGTTTATCCACAAATATATTGCTGGATCTAATTCGGTCTGCCATTTTTCAGATAAATTTAGATCTAAGTTAATCCACAAATATATTGCTGGATCTAATTTGATCTCCCATTTTTCAGATCAATTTATATCTAAGTTTATCCACAAATATATTGGTGGATCTCATTCGATGTGCCATTTTTTGGATCAAATTAGATCTAAGTTTATCCCCAAATATATAGCTACATCTAATTCGATCTGCCACTTTTTCGGATCAAATTAGATATACGTTTATCCACAAATATATTGCGGCATCTAATTTGATCTGCCAAAATTGAGATCAAATTAGATCTAAGTTTATCCCCAAATATATAGCTGGATCTAATTGGATCCGCCATTTTTCGGATCAAATTAGATCTAAAAATATTCGCAAATATATAGCTGGATCCGCCGATTTTCGGATCAAAATAGATCTAGGTTTATCCCCAAAGATATCACATTTTGAGATATAACTTGATCTTAGTTTATCCCCATATATACAATGGGATCTAATACGAGATTGGATACACCCAATTTTGAGATCTAATTGGATCAGCTAGATATTACAGCAGATCTTAAACAATATCAAATTGGATATAATTAGATATTGCGCGAGATCAATTTTTTTTTACTCGGGCAATCATACCGTATTAGATCCCATTGTATATATGGGGATAAACTAAGATCAAGTTATATCTCAAAATTGGGAGGTCCAGTGATATCTTTGGGGATAAACCTAGATCTATTTTGATCCGAAAATTGGCGGATCCAGCTATATATTTGCGGATATTTTTAGATCTAATTTGATCCGAAAAATGGCGGATCCAATTAGATCCAGCTATATATTTGGGGATAAACTTAGATCTAATTTGATCTCAATTTTGGCAGATCAAATTAGATCCAGCAACATATTTGTGGATAAACGTAGATCTAATTTGATCCGAAAAAGTGGCAGATCGAATTAGATCTAGCTATATATTTGGGGATAAACTTAGATCTAATTTGATCCGAAAAATGGCACATGGAATTAGATCCAGCAATATATTTGTGGATAAACTTAGATATAAATTGATCTGAAAAATGGCAGTTAAAATTAGATCCAGCAATATATTTTGGGATTTAGTAAGACCTAATTTGATCCGAAAAATGGCAGATCGAATTAGATCCAGCAATATATTTGTGGATAAACTTGGATATAAATTGAATAGAAAATTGGCAGATCAAATTAGATCCAGCAATATATTTTGGGATTTAGTAAGATGGCAGATCGAATTAGATCCAGCTATACATTTGTGGATAAACTTAGATCTAATTTGATCCGAAAAAGTAGCAGATCCAGCAATATATATAGGGATAAACTTGGATGTAAATTTATCCGAAAAATGCCAGATCGAATTAGATCCAGCAATATATATGTGGATAAACTTAGATCTAAATTTATCCAAAAAATTCCTAATCGAATTATATCCAGCAATATATATGGGGATAAACTTGGATCTAAATTTAACCGAAAAATGGCAGATCAAATTAGATCCTGCAATATATTTGGGGATAAACTTGGATCTAAATTTATCAGAAAAATGGCAGATCGAATTAGATCCAGCAATTTATTTCGGTATTAAAATGGCAGATCGAATTAGCAACAGCAATATATTTGGGGATTGACATCTAAAAGTATCCATAAAAATGACAGATAAAATTAGATGCCGCATTATATTTGGGTACTACGTAAGATCTCCATTTATTTGGGATTAAATAAGATCCCAGACATATATTGCCAACTGTTCAAAAAATAATAAACTGGCAGAGCACTGATTGTATAAAAATTACAATATTTTGTTAAAATAAGGTTTAAACTCAGAAGGTAACGAGTTCAATATGCATTTCTCTTACAAAATTAATTTCTTTTTATAAAATTAAAATTTTTTTTTCTATAATTTTTTTTATAAAATTATATATTTATTTTTTTATTAAATTGAAATCTTTGAATAAAATAATTTTATTTACATCTTTTTGACGCTCTACACCATTTCCAATTGTATTGTTTTAAGATTTATCAATTGTATTTCACAAATAATCAATTGAATTTCGGTTTTATCAATTGTGTTTCAGAACTCAATTATTTTTCACATTTATGAATTGTATTTCAGAACTAGTCAATTGAAGTTCAGTTTTATCAATTGTGTTTCAGAAATTATTAATTGTATTTCCAAAATTCACAACTGTATTTCAGAAATTATCAAACTGTATTTCAGAAATTATCAATCGTATTTCCGAAATTATGAAATGTATTTGAGAAATTTTTCTCTATTAGCTATGAAATTCTGAAATAGATTTCATTATTTATTAACACAACTAAATAAATAAATAATTAAATTTGCGTAATATTGTAGTTTCTGAAGTGCAAATAATATTTTGTGATATACAATTAAAATTTTCTAAAATACATTTAATAATTTCTGGAATACCTTTTTTCGATGCTAATAAGTTAGCTCGAAATGCTTTTATCATTCATTTAATTTGTAGCTATCACACATCTATAACAAGTCTCGTTAGATTAGAGTGTAGAGGTCTTGGCTGACAATCTGGTGGACTGGGTTAAATTTCATGTTTTTAAAAGCAAATATTAAAAAAAGTTTTCTCAATTTTTTCAAAAATGTTTTTTGAAATCTATTTTTTTGCCAAGATAGTTAATGCAACGTTCTGCCAACGCATAACCGATCATCGCCAACGGTTTGCCAGCATTGTGCCGAATTATATTTTTCTGTCTGGGATGTTAAACTTAAACCTATTGTATATTAACATTAATTAACACTATATTTTTATTTTTAGGAAATACATTTTTATTTTATTATAAGTTAACATTAAATTAAATTTTAGATAATGGCACCAATTTGTAGTTGTAATTATTATATATTAAATCGTATATTCATAAACATTCTATACAGTTAGACGAGGTTTATGGAACTATTTAACTTTATAAAGTGTTTATAAATTATAACTTAAATGTACATATATATATGTTAAATGTACGTGAACAAATTGTTGATATGGACCCACAAATTGTATCTCAACTGATATTGGAATTATTGTACCATTACCATACATCAATATATATTGAATGATATACATTAGGGTTATGACTCATTTTTAACAAAATTTTTACCTATCACCACATGATAGGCAATACTAAATTAATAATAAAAATCGTGTTTGCGGGTCATTTCGGCAAAAAAACCTTCCGCACCAAATGCAATTTTTAAAAATAATTTTTGCTCGGGGATTTTGTTTAATTTACATAACGAATTATTACAAAAATTATTGTAAACGACAAAAGATGTATCCAGAAGTCCCTCCAAAAAGGTTTCGTAATATTTACCGTATATAGCTTTTAATAAGCATCGTTTAAGTCTCATTTGTTTAAAATTTCAGAGAAATATTTTTATTAAACTAAAACCATATAGACCAAATTTCAACCCTTTTGGGGCGGGAACTTTTTTGACTGCAGCGAAAAAGTAAGATTGCGTTTCCTAATATTTTTTTATGGCCTTTTTGGCTAGGGGATGTAAAATTTGATATATGCAAAAAAAATCAAAAAGTCATAACCTTAATATACATATATTACAATATATGACACTGTATTATAAATATTGTTAATGAAGTAACATATCTGATAATATTTTTTATAGCACCATACATACCCGAGTAAAAAAAATTATATATAATCATATATGGCATATATTACAATATATAATTATACATGTCGTTCTGTATATCCATATATAATTATATATGACGTTTTTTCCGAAAAATTTTCCTTATATTATGCCATATATAATTTCATCTAATTAGATATCGGCCTTCATAATATTAGATATGGCATATATAATTATATATTACATAACATGGTTGATCTTATTACATATATAGTTATATATAGAACTATATCTTAATATATATGGTGGCATTTTAGCAACCCGAGTAAAAAAAATTATATATAATCATATATGGCATATATTACAATATATAATTATACATGTCGTTATGTATATCCATATATAATTATATATGACGTTTTTTCACAAAATTTTTCATTATATTATGCCATATATAATTTCATCTAATTAGATATTGGCCTTCATAATATTAGATATGGCATATATAATTATATATTACATGACATGGTTGCTCTTATTGCATATATAGTTATATATAGAACTATATCTTAATATATATGGTGGCATTTTAGCAATATATGGTCATATATGGTACCTCATAAACCAAATCTTTAATTCAGTTCCAGATATAATAATATATGGTACTATATATAGTGCGATATATATTTATATATGGTGTTATTTAAGCTATGTATTATCATATATGGTGCCATTCAAACCATATATTATCATATATGGTGCCATTCAAACCATATATTCTCGAGTAAAAAAAATTATATATAATCATATGTGGCATATATTACAATGTATAATTAGACATGTGGTTATGTATATCCATATATAATTATATATGACGTTTTTTCCGAAAAATGTTCCTTATATTATGCCATATATAATTCCATCTAATTAGATATCGGCCTTCATAATATTAGATATGGCATATATAATTATATATTACATAACATGGTTGATCTTATTACATATATAGTTATATATAGAACTATATCTTAATATATATGGTGGCATTTTAGCAACCCGAGTAAAAAAAATTATATATAATCATATATTACAATATATAATTATACATGTCGTTATGTATATCCATATATAATTATATATGACGTTTTTTCACAAAATTTTTCCTTATATTATGCCATATATAATTTCATCTAATTAGATATTGGCCTTCATAATATTAGATATGGCATATATAATTATATATTACATGACATGGTTGCTCTTATTGCATATATAGTTATATATAGAACTATATCTTAATATATATGGTGGCATTTTAGCAATATATGGTCATATATGGTACCTCATAAACCAAATCTTTAATTCAGTTCCAGATATAATAATATATGGTACTATATATAGTGCGATATATATTTATATATGGTGTTATTTAAGCTATGTATTATCATATATGGTGCCATTCAAACCATATATTATCATATATGGTGCCATTCAAACCATATATTCCCGAGTAAAAAAAATTATATATAATCATATGTGGCATATATTACAATGTATAATTAGACATGTGGTTATGTATATCCATATATAATTATATATGACGTTTTTTCCGAAAAATTTTCCTTATATTATGCCATATATAATTCCATCTAATTAGATATCGGCCTTCATAATATTAGATATGGCATATATAATTATATATTACATAACATGGTTGATCTTATTGCATATATAGTTATATATAGAACTATATCTTAATATATATGGTGGCATTTTAGCAATATATAATTATATATGGTATCATTTAAGCAATATATAATTATATATGGTGACAGTTAAACTAGATATTATCATATATGGTGCCATTTAAACAATATATGGTCATATATGGTACCTCATAAACCAAATCTTTAATTCAGTTCCAGATATGATAATATATGGTACTATATATAGTGCGATATATATTTATATATGTTGTTATTTAAACTATATATTATCATATATAGTGCCATTCAAACCATATATTATCATATATGGTGCCATTCAAACCATATATTATCATATATGGTACCATTTAAACCATATATTATCATATATGGTGCAATTTCAACAATATATGCCCATATATGGTACCTCATGAACAATATTTTTAATACAGTTCCACATATGATAATATATGCTACCATATATAGTGCCATATATATTTATATATGGTGTTATTTAAGCAATATATTACCATATATGGTGCCATTTAAACCATATATTGTCATATATGGTGCCATTTCAACAATATATGCTCATATATGGTACCTGATGAACGACATTTTTAATACAGATGCAGATATGATAATATATGCTACCATATATAGTCCCATATATATTGATATATGGTGTCATTTAAACAATATTAATATATAGACATATATGGTATCATTTAAACAATATATTGTCATATATGGCACAATTTAAACAACATATGGTAAAATTTGGTACCACATCAACATTTTGAATACAATTCCATATATGGTTTAATTTGAATAATGTAAAACTATGGCGCTATAAAAAATATTATCAGATATGTTACTTCATTAACAATATTTATAATACAGTGTCATATATTGTAATATATGTATATCATTCAATATATATTGATGTATGGTAATGGTACAATAATTCCAATATCAGTTGAGATACAATTTGTGGGTCCATATCAACAATTTGTTCACGTACATTTAACATATATATATGTACATTTAAGTTATAATTTATAAACACTTTATAAAGTTAAATAGTTCCATAAACCTCGTCTAACTGTATAGAATGTTTATGAATATAAGATTTAATATATAATAGTTACAACTACAAATTGGTACCATTATCTAAAATTCAATTTAATGTTAACTTATAATAAAATAAAAATGTATTTCCTAAAAATAAAAATATAGTGTTAATTAATGTTAATATACAATGCTGGCAAACCGTTGGCGATGGTCGGTTATGCGTTGGCAGAACGTTGCATTAACTATCTTGGCAAAAAAATAGATTTCAAAAAACATTTTTCAAAAAATTCAGAAAACTTTTTTAATATTTGCTTTTAAAAACATGAAATTTAACCCAGTCCACCAGATTGTCAGCCAAGACCTCTACACTCTAATCTAACGAGACTTGTTATAGATGTGTGATAGCTACAAATTAAATGAATGATAAAAGCATTTCGAGCTAACTTATAAGCATCGAAAAAAGGTATTCCAGAAATTATTAAATGTATTTTAGAAAATTTTAATTGTATATCACAAAATATTATTTGCACTTCAGAAACTACAATATTACGCAAATTTAATTATTTATTTATTTAGTTGTGTCCAGAAATAATGAAATCTATTTCAGAATTTCATAGCTAATAGAGAAAAATTTCTCAAATACATTTCATTTCGGAAATACGATTGATAATTTCTGAAATACAGTTTAATAATTTCTGAAATACAGTTGTGAATTTCGGAAATACAATTAATAATTTCTGAAACACAACCCGAGTAAAAAAAATTATATATAATCATATATGGCATATATTACAATATATAATTATACATGTCGTTATGTATATCCATATATAATTATATATGACGTTTTTTCACAAAATTTTTCCTTATATTATGCCATATATAATATCATCTAATTAGATATCGGCCTTCATAATATTAGATTTGGCATATATAATTATATATTACATGACATGGTTGATCTTATTGCATATATAGTTATATATAGAACTATATCTTAATATATATGGTGGCATTTTAGCAATATATAATTATATATGGTATCATTTAAACAATATATAATTATATATGGTGACAGTTAAACTAGATATTATCATATATGGTGCCATTTAAACAATATATGGTCATATATGGTACCTCATAAACCAAATCTTTAATTCAGTTCCAGATATGATAATATATGGTACTATATATAATGCGATATATATTTATATATGGTGTTATTTAAGCTATATATTATCATATATGGTGCCATTCAAACCATATATTATCATATATGGTGCCATTCAAACCATATATTATCATATATGGTGCAATTTCAACAATATATGCCCATATATGGTACCTCATGAACAATATTTTTAATACAGTTTCACATATGATAATATATGCTACCATATATAGTGCCATATATATTTATATATGGTGTTATTTAAGCAATATATTACCATATATGGTGCCATTTAAACCATATATTGTCATATATGATGCCATTTCAACAATATATGCTCATATATGGTACCTGATGAACGACATTTTTAATACAGATGCAGATACGATAATATATGCTACCATATATAGTCCCATATATATTGATATATGGTGTCATTTAAACAATATTAATATATAGATATATATGGTATCATTTAAACAATATATTGTCATATATGGCACAATTTCAACAATATATGGTCAAATTTGGTACCACATCAACATTTTGAATACAATTCCATATATGGTTTAATTTGAATAATGTAAAACTATGTATGGCGCTATAAAAAATATTTTCAGATATGTTACTTCATTAACAATATTTATAATACAGTGTCATATATTGTAATATATGTATATCATTTAATATATATTGATGTATGGTAATGGTACAATAATTCCAATATCAGTTGAGATACAATTTGTGGGTCCATATCAACAATTTGTTCACGTACATTTAACATATATATATGTACATTTAAGTTCTAATTTATAAACACTTTATAAAGTTAAATAGTTCCATAAACCTCGTCTAACTGTATAGAATGTTTATGTATATACGATTTAATATATAATAATTACAACTACAAATTGGTGCCATTATCTAAAATTTAATTTAATGTTAACTTATATTAAAATAAAAATGTATTTTATAAAAATAAAAATATAGTGTTAATTAATGTTAATATACAATAGGTTTGAGTTTAACATCCCATCTTGGCAAAAAAATAGATTTCAAAAAACATTTTTGAAAAAATTGAGAAAACATTTTTTAATATTTGCTTTTAAAAACATGAAATTTAACCCAGTCCACCAGATTGTCAGCCAAGACCTCTACACTCTAATCTAACGAGACTTGTTATAGATGTGTGATAGCTACAAATTAAATGAATGATAAAAGCATTTCGAGCTAACTTATAAGCATCGAAAAAAGGTATTCCAGAAATTATTAAATGTATTTTAGAAAATTTTAATTGTATATCACAAAATATTATTTGCACTTCAGAAACTACAATATTACGCAAATTTAATTATTTATTTATTTAGTTGTGTCCAGAAATTATGAAATCTATTTCAGAATTTCATACCTAATAGAGAAAAATTTCTCAAATACATTTCATAATTTCGGAAATACGATTGATAATTTCTGAAATACAGTTTGATAATTTCTGAAATACAGTTGTGAATTTTGGAAATACAATTAATAATTTCTGAAACACAATTGATAAAACTGAACTTCAATTGACTAGTTCTGAAATACAATTCATAAATGTGAAAAATAATTGATGAGTTCTGAAACACAATTGATGAAACTGAAATTCAATTGATTATTTCTGAAATACAATTGATAAATCTTAAAACAATTAATACAATTGGAAATGGTGTAGAGCGTCAAAAAGATGTAAATAAAATTATTTTATTCAAAGATTTCAATTTAATAAAAAAATAAATATATAATTTTATAAAATAATTTTTTCGGATCAAATTAGATCTAAGTTTATCCACAAATATATTGCGGGATCTAATTTGATCTGCCAAAATTGAGATCAAATTAGATCTAAGTTTATCCCCAAATATATAGCTGGATCTAATTGGATCCGCCATTTTTCGGATCAAATTAGATCTAAAAATATCCGCAAATATATAGCTGGATCCGCCAATTTTCGGATCAAAATAGATCTAGGTTTATCCCCAAAGATATCACTGGACCTCCCAATTTTGAGATATAACTTGATCTTCGTTTATGCCCATATATACAATGGGATCTAATACGATATGATTGGATACACCCAATTTTGAGATCTAATTGGATCAGCTAGATATTACAGCAGATCTTAAACAATATAAAATTGGATATAATTAGATATTGCGCGAGATAAATTTTTTTTACTCGGGAATTGATAAAACTGAACTTCAATTGACTAGTTCTGAAATACAATGTGAAAAATAATTGATGAGTTCTGAAACACAATTGATAAAACTGAAATTCAATTGATTATTTCTGAAATACAATTGATAAATCTTAAAACAATTAATACAATTGGAAATGGTGTAGAGCGTCAAAAAGATGTAAATAAAATTATTTTATTCAAAGATTTCAATTTAATAAAAAAATAAATATATAATTTTATAAAAAAATTTATAGAAAAAAAAATTTTAATTTTATAAAAAGAAATTCATTTTGTAAAAGAAATGCATATTGAACTCGTTACCTTCTGAGTTTAAACCTTATTTTAACAAAATATTGTAATTTTTATACAATCAGTGCTCTGCCAGTCTATTATTTTTTGAACAGTTGGCAATATATGTCTGGGATCTTATTTAATCCCAAATAAATGGAGATCTTACGTAGTACCCAAATATAATGCGGCATCTAATTTTATCTGTCATTTTTATGGATACTTTTAGATGTCAATCCCCAAATATATTGCTGTTTCTAATTCGATCTGCCATTTTAATATTTTTCTGATAAATTTAGATCCAAGTTTATCCCCAAATATATTGCTGGATCTAATTTGATCTGCCATTTTTCAGATCAATTTATATCTAAGTTTATCCACAAATATATTGCTGGATCTAAATCGATGTGCCATTTTTCGGATCAAATTAGATCTAAGTTTATCCCCAAACATATAGATAGATCTAATTCGATCTGCCACTTTTTCGGATCAAATTAGATATACGTTTATCCACAAATATATTGCCGGATCTAATTTGATCTGCCAAAATTGAGATCAAATTAGATCTAAGTTTATCCCCAAATATATAGCTGGATCTAATTGGATCCGCCATTTTTCGGATCAAATTAGATCTAAAAATCTCCGCAAATATATAGCTGGATCCGCCAATTTTCGGATCAAAATAGATCTAGGTTTATCCCCAAAGATATCACTGGACCTCCCAATGTTGAGATATAACTTGATCTTAGTTTATTCCCATATATACAATGGGATCTAATACGATATGATTGGATACACCCAATTTTGAGATCTAATTGGATCAGCTAGATATTACAGCAGATCTTAAACAATATCAAATTGGATATAATTAGATATTGCGCGAGATCAATTTTTTTTACTCGGGAATATATGGTCATGTATGGTACCTCATGTACAAAATCTTTAATATAGTTGCAGATATGATAATATATGCTACTAAATATAGTGCCATATATATTTATATATGATGTTATTTAAGCAATATATTAGCATATATGGTGCCATTTAAAACATATATTATTATATATGGTGCCATTTAAACAATATACAGTTCCAGATATGATAATATATGATTCTATATATAGTGCCATATTTATTTATATATGGTGCCATTTAAACCATATATTATCATATATGGTGCCATTTCAACAATATATGCTCCTATATGGTACCTTATGAACAACATTTTTAATACAGTTCCAGATATGATAATATATGCTACCATATATATTACCATATACTTTGATATATATGTGATTAAGTTATATCTGTATAAATATACGGTTTCATCCGCAGAACTGCCCGATATATTTTTATCAATTGTTTATCAATTTTTATCTAAATGTATCAGTTTAGATCTGACCTGATTAAATTATTTGCTTAATAAATTATGTGTTTTTGACCTGATACAATTTTATCGGTTTGATCATAATTGCTTCAATTTTATATAAATAAAATATAATTGTATCCAACATTTGCTTTATACAATTGTATCAAAGTTTCAAACTGATATCAGGTCAAAATTGGGATATAACTATATTATTTTGTATACAAATATATCTATTTGGACCTAAACTGATACCATGTGATATAAACCAATAAAATTGTATCAGGTCAAAAATCTGATCCAATTTCATCTGATTAGCACATAATTTAATCAGGTCAGATCTAAAATGATGCAATTAGATAAAAACTGATAAACAACTGATACAATTTTATCGGGCCATTTTTCGGATCAAATGGTACATGGATGACTCTAAGTTATATATTACCATATAAAGCTCCATATTGTTTTTTTTAATAGGGAACATACCATATATGGTGCAATTTAAACAATATATGGTCATTAGAGAATTTTTTTGATATTGTGCCATTGATTTTTTGATAGCTTTTGGCTAGTTGCCACATTTTTTATCCGATTTTCATAAGTAATACCTTTCTGGAAAGGTTGTAATGTTATATTGTTCACAACTTCATTAGTTGTTTCAAAACGCCAACGCAAGATGGCGCAATCTAGCATTTATTTAAAAATTGCAAAAAATTTAAATTTGGGCGAAAATGATTTTTTTGATATGTCGTAGTAGAATTTTTTTTCCTCATGCCAAAAGCTATCGAAAAATCGATGGCACAATATCGATTGCTAAATCGACCCACCCTAATGGTCATATATGGTAACTCATCAGCAACTACAATATTAACTGTATTACAGAAGCTATTAATTGTATTTCAGAAATTTTAAATGTATTTCAGAAATTATGGAACGTATTTCAGTAATTTATTAATTGTATTTCAGAAATAATCAAATCTATTTCAGAACTTGTTGATTGTTTATCATAGTTAATAGAGAAAAATTTCTAAATTACATTTCAAAACTTCTGAAATACAATTGATAATTTCTGGAATACAGTTTGATAATTTCTGAAATACAGTTGTGAATTTCGGAAATATAATTAATAAATTCTGAAATACAATTGATAAAACTGAAATTCAATTGACTAGTTCTGAAATACAATTCATAAATCTGAAAAATAATTGATAAGTTCTGAAATACAATTGATAAAACTGAAATTCAATTGATTATTTCTGAAATACAATTGATAAATCTTAAAAACAATTGATACAATTGGAAATGGTGTAGAGCATCAAAAAGATGCAAATAAAATTTTTTTTTTTTTAAATTCAATTTAATAAAAAAAATATAATTTTATAAAAACATTTATAGAAAGTAAAATTATAATTTTATAAAAAGAAAATCTTTTTATAAAAAAAAAAAGATGCATAGCCGTCAACGGTATCGAACTCGAGACCTTCTGAGTTTAAACCTTATTTTAACAAAATATTGTAATTTTTATAAAATCAATGCTCTGCCAGTGTATTATTTTTTGAACTGTTGTCAATATCTGTCGGGGATTTTATTTAATCCCAAATAAATGAAGATCTTACGTAGTTCCCAAATATATTGCGGGATCTAATTTTATCTGTCATTTTTCTGGATAGTTTTAGATCTTACTTAATCCCCAAATATATTGCTGGATCTAATTCGATCTGCCATTTTAATACTGAAATAAATTGCTAGATCTAATTCGATCTGCAATTTATGGGATAAATTAAGGTCTTACCAAATCCCCAAATATATAACTGGATTTAATTCGATCTGCAATTTATCGGAAAAGTTAAGATCTTACGCAATCCCGAAATATATTACTGGATCTAATTTTTGATCTGTCATTTTTTGGATATATTTAGATCTTACTTAATCCCCAAATATATTGCTGGATCTAATTCGATCTGCCATTTTTCGGATCAAATTAGATCTAAGTTTATCCACAAATATATTGCTGGATCTAATTCCATCTGCCATTTTTCGGATCAATTTAGATCTAAGTTTATTCCCAAATATATTGCTGGATCTAATTCGATCTGCCACTTTTTCGGATCAAATTAGATCTCAGTTTATCCACAAATATATTGCTAGATCTAATTCGATCTGCCAAAATTGAGATCAAATTAGATCTAAGTTTATCCACAAATATATAGCTCTATCTAATTCGATCCGCCATTTTTCGGATCAAATTAGATCTAAGTTTATCCACAAATATATAACTGGATCAAATTCGATCCGCCATTTTTCGGATCAAATTAGATCTAGGTTTATCCACAAAGACATCATTGGACCTCCCAGTTTTGAGATATAATTGGATCAGCTAGATATTACAGCAGATCTTAAACAATATCAAATTGGATATGATTAGATATTGCGCGAGATCAATTTTTTTTACTCGGGGACCTATATATAGCTACATATGCCTCATATAATTATGTATAATTATATCGAATTATATACCATTATATCTTGTTAGAAATGATTATTATACCCTACACCACTACGTGGAGAGGCTATTATAAGTTTGTGCTGATGTTTTGTAACACCAAAAAATAATGGTCGTAGACTCACCTTATTATACCGATCGGCTCAGAATTTTCTTTTATTTCGCTTTAACGATGTCCGTCTGTCTGTCCGTCCGTCTGTCTGTCCATGCATTTTTGTGAGCACTCTACAGGTCGCAAATATTAACAAATTTTGTACACCAACTTATGTCGGCCCAAGGACGACGCCTATTGATTTTGGTTGAAATCGGTCCATTTTTAGACCTATTGCCCATATAAGGGTCCCCCCAAAATTATATTGTTTATTCGCTGCAGGTCGCAAATATTAAGATATTTTGATGAAATTTGGCACACCGACCTACGACCAAGGACGAAGCCTATTAATTTTGGTTAACATCGGTCCATGTATAGACCTAGTGCCCATATAAGGGTCCCCCCTAAAATTATATTGTTTATTTGCTGCAGGTCGCTAATATTAAGATATTTTTATGAAATTTGGTACACCGACCTATGTCCGCCCAAGGACGAAGCCTATTGATTGTGGTTAACGGCGGTCCATGTTTAGACCTAGTGCCCCCCAAAATTGGCTTGGTTACACGCTGCAGGTCACAAATATTAAGATATTTTAATGAAATTTGGTTTGCTGACTCACATGGTCCCGAGAACAAAGCCAATAGATTCTAGATAGAATCGGTCCATATTTGGTCCTATCGCCCATATGGGCTATATATACGATTTTCTCTTCTTTTATAATTTTATAGAAAATTTTGATACAAGTCACATTTTAGCCCATTAGAATTTCGAATCCAAACATAAGTTGGCTCTTAACCAGACTGGTGGAGGGTATTGTATAGTCGGCATGCCCGACTTTAACCTTTTTACTCGTATTATATTAAATACATTTGGATGAGGACAAAATCCGGATAAAATTGTATCAAACCATATCCTATTCCATCACATTAGATCGAATTGCGTCAAATTAGATCTAATATGATCATAATACGATCTAATTTGATACAACTAGATGTTCTCATTTTTCGGATATAATTATATATAATATCAAAAGTCATATAATTTTTTTAACAGGGTTCTTATGAACATTTTTTTTTTAAAAACTGCAAAAATTTCTCTTCCAGAATTTAAGCAACTTCAGTGATCTCATCCGTGTACCAGTTAACACCAAATCAATCATACAGTCACAACAAATAAGTAGTTCTTTCACAACGAAGTAAATAAAATTCCATTCATCGCAATTAATTGCAATTAATTTTGAACCCCTACGTATCAATTTAGAACTGAAATTATTGATTTTGTCCTGTCTAGCACATATTAAAATTTTCTCGAAATCTGCAGGAACCGAGACTCTTCTTTTGCTTAACTTTTTATTTTGAAAACAGAGAAGACCTAAAATTCTGATGTAATTTTCCTACGAAGTATTATCTTGAGGACTATTTCTAATTTAAAACCCTTAACATTCAAAGAACTTTTCCCAATATAAAAATCCCAAGGTTCTGAAGTTTTTTCTAAACAAAAGCACTTTGATTCTATAGAAAAATCGCCAGATTTTGAAAATGTTTTCTATAGAAGAGGCTTACATTCTGATAACCTTTTCTATACCAGAACCCAAAGATTCGAAAAAAATTTTCTCTTAAAACTATCAAATTCTTAGGACATTTTTGTGGAGATCCCCTAAAAGTTCTGGTGTCTTTTTCCAATAGAAGAACTTCCGCATTATGAGGATATTTACCTACTGAAAAACCTGTAAAAGGAAAGATTTATTGCTATAGAAAACCGCTAAGATTCTGAGCACTTTTTGCAAAAGCAAAAACGTGGATTATTCCAAAATTTCTCAGATGTTTTTCCTATGGAGGAACCCTCAGATTCTGTAGGCTTTTTTATTGGAAGCCCTTCGGACTCTGATGAAAAACCTTTAGATTTAGAAAAAGCTTCAAATGTAAAGGATTTTTTATAGAAAAAACGGAGAGATTCTGAAGACTTAATGAATTTTCCTTTAGAAAAACCTTTGAATTCTTTATGGAAATCTTATGATTTTCAAAGTCTGAAGACTTTTTAGTAGTTGGTTACAAGAAAAACCATTCGCACCTTTTTATCAATATAGGTTTACGTTTTAGTTATGTATTTTATTTAATATTTGCAATGTTATTCGTTATTGTTAATGTTCATTCCCTACGGGGAATGAGGGATCAATTGCCCTGAAAGTACCTATCCTGTGAGTGGTTAAATCAAGACTTGTCACAGGATTGGTATAATTTACCATTGCTGTGGGTTAAGCAGTGAATATTATACTTAAAGGACTAGTCCCATGACTGGTGGCATACCACTTAATCATCCTCAAAGTACATATCCCGTGACTGGTAAAAAGAGGACATACCACTAAATTGCCCTCAAAGTACGTATCCCGTTACTGGTTAAAGAAGGACCTGCAGCAGGACTGGTATAATTTACTATTGCTGTGGGTTAAGCAGTGTCAATTATACTTAAAGGACTGGTCTCGTGACTGGTGAAATGATGACATACCACTGAATTGTCCTCAAAGTACCTATCCCGTGAGTGGTTAAAGATGGTCTTGTCGCAGGACTGGTATAATTTATTATTTCTATGGGCTATGCTCTGTCAATTATACTTAAAGGACTGGCCCCAAGACTGGTGCAAAGAGGACATATCCCTTAACTGGATAAGTGTGTTATAAAAAAACCCACAAGTAAGACTATTTTTTTTTAAAGAGAAGCAACACTCAGGAAATTCTTCCTATTAATTAACGTGTTGCTTCCTTTGGAAAGGGGATAGAGAATAAGTGAAAGATGAAGGGCTTCAAATATGGCAACACTGTAATTGCGCGAGATTTTGAATTTTAGAAAAGTTGTTGCGATCCATCTGATGGTGATTTGGCGAACTTTGTTGAAGCTTTTTAGTTCATAGCCCTGTTATATTATTTTACTTCGGTGGGGTTAAGGAACACCGAAGGAGGACGCTGCGTAATGTATGAGGGATGGAAAAACGCATACATATTTATATTTTTCATAAATTGATGTTGCCTTGGTTGGGGATCGGACCCGCAACCTCACGTCTAACAGTCCAACGCGCTAACCATTACAACACAGCGCCCATAATTGGTCGGTTTCCCAGTACACTGATAGAATTATCCTTCATGATGAACAGTTTCATAGAATTTTTTTTCGCAAGTTCAATGAAGAATTTCGTTAAATAAAATGATCAAAAAATAGTAATTTGTGAAAAATTACGATTTTTTGATAATTTTAGTTCTAGTTCTAACAAAGATTATATACTTTATAGATTGACTGGGCTACTCACGGTTCTGTCGATAATTAGCGAACTCGGGCTAAACTCGGGCAAAGAGAAAAATGCATAAGAAAACCTATTTATAAAAAATGCCACCAAATAAATTGGGCGAAGGTTGAGCGAGATAATGTGGATAGAAACCCAATGGTTCTAAGCACTTGGAGTTTTCTTTAAATTTTAGCATCAATAACCCTGAGCTTATTGCTAACAACTTCAGCTCCAATCTTTTGGAGGATTTTACAGGAATTTTAGAATCAGTAAAAGGTTCGAGGCATATATATAGCATGTATATCTTATATCTTAAAAGAACATCTTAAAAAAGGAATATATATTTCATATTTTATTTCTGTGAAAAAACATACCAAAATTCTTCAAAAAAAAAACAAATTTTTATATTTTAATTTGTTGACAAATGAAAATATTTGTGCTTTTTATTACATAACAATTTTGACAAGGTTTTGCTGTGACAATTTTACTTATAATACCAAAACCATAACAATTTTTATTCACCTCAGTTTTGTCACTGTTTTTGTCAGTTTTGTAATGGGACTGGTTCTGTATCAGTTCCTCTTAGGTGAGTTGGGGATATGTCACAAAATATACAAAGTGTGACTCATTCTTTGACGGATCCTTTTGGGTTAGTTCGGTGACATGTCTTTTTAAGTCAGCTAGGCGACATGTCCTTTGGGGCTAGACCTGCGACATGTCGAAAGGTGTCTAATCTGTGGCAATACGTCATTTCCAATGACAACGCCATGTTAAAGTGATATGTCTCTTTGAAAGAAAAAGACCGATCAACGACCTGTCTCTGCCCCCTTGGGACCTATCCTGCGTGTCATCTGGGACCGGTCCCTTTCCCCGTAGGGTTGTTATTGTTTTCTTTACTCAAGAAGTTATTTTATTAATAAAAACACTTAAGTACAACTTTCAAATGCATTTTTCATTTTAAGGAAGTATTTAATAAAAATAAATTCAGTGTATATGTGGGCATTAATCAGCGTGTAGGTTGAAGGACTTAAAAGTTTCTAAGCTCTTTTGATACAATTAGGGACGTACTTTTACACATATTGTGTCTATTACACTACGTGACATTTTTTTGATCAAATGTATCTGACACCTAATCTTTATGTAAAATTGTCCGCTGAATCCGAATATGAAGTCAGAATGGTCAAAAGTAGAACAGTTTTTGAGATATTCCGTTATTTGTGTTTTTAAAAAAGATGATGTCACTTAAATGCAAATATCTTCAAAAATATTCATCACTTTATGTATTTCTTTTTTCGTAAAGAAAGACAATAAAATTACGAAAATAACCGTGTGTTGCTTGTGAAGATTAGTCAAGAAATGACAGAGTTACAGTGGGCAAAAGTTCAAACTTCATGAAAAATTTTAATGTTTTTTACAATTTTGCTTTTTTCAACTTATTTTTTTTAAATCAAACAATAACATTTTTTTGAGTTTTATCACTTACGACGTTAGTTTATTTCAATACGAACAGTTTGCGTCCAACAAGACTCAGGTTGGAGCAAAAATGGCAAAGCTACACAAGATTTAGTGAATTAACCCACTTTTCGCTTTTTATCAAATAAAAAACCCAAAGGAACCCAGTGCATAAAATCATTACCAGATATGTGGTTATGTAACTACATACTTGGTAATGGTAACTAGTTACTTTTGTTATTACATTTCTTATTACCTTTATATGGCGATGTCGCGAAAAATAATGAGTTATGGTTACACACCAGCATACGAAAAATCAAAAAATATATCGTTACCTTTGTGCTTACCAGTACTGACAAAAATAATGAGTCTAAAAATAGATTTTCAAAAAAATGAATTATATAAAAAAAATATTTTTTACTGTATTTTTTTTTTTAATAAAATTTGCTGTTGCGGGAATCGAACCTGGGTCTACAGATTGCCAGTCAATAGCTCTACCATCTGAGCTATATCGACATGTTATATTTGATAGATAAACACATAATTAACATGATCATTATTTTTTGGACTACCAGTAATGCAACCCACTTACCTTCTGCATTATTTTAAAACATATAGTAATGAGTTACTGATAATGACTTATTTTTATCATTATTTCAAATAAAAAATAATTTTCTAAATTTTTTTTAAAATTTTTTGAAATCTATTTTTAGACTCAATATTTTTTAAACACTGGTAAGGATATATGTAACCACATATTTTTTGCTTTTTTGTATGGTGGCGAGTAAGCTTACTTGTGTGCAGCAGGTCAATTATGTTTTTATCTATTAAATATTACATGTCGATATATGTAGCTCAGATGGTAGAGCTATTTACTGGCAATCTGTAGACCCAGGTTCGATTCCCGCACCAGCAAATTTTATTAAAAAAAAAAAATGCAAAAAAATATTTTTTTTTATATAATTAGTTTTTTAGAAAATCTATTTTTAGACTAATTATTTTTGTCAGTACTGGTAAGCACATAGGTAACGATATATTTTTTGATTTTTCGTATGCTGGTGTGTAACGACAATTCTACACTGGGGTGTAGAAAATCATTACCAGATATGTGGTTATGTAACTACATACTTGGTAATGGTAACTAGTTACTTTTGTTATTACATTTCTTATTACCTTTATATGGGCATGTCGCGAAAAATAATGAGTTATGCTTACACACCAGCATACAAAAAATCAAAAAATATATCCTTACCTATGTGCTTACCCGTACTGACAAAAATAATGAGTCTAAAAATAGATTTTCAAAAAAATAAATTATATAAAAAAAAATATTTTTTATTGTCTTTTTTATACCCTCCATCCCACTGTGCAGGAGGGTATATATCATTTTGTCATTCCGTTTGTAACTCATCGAAAAAAAAATCTGGGACATAAAAAAAATATATATTCCTGATCGTTATCAATAGCGAAACCGATATAGCCGTGTCCGTCTGTCTGTCTGTCTGTTGAAATCACGATCACGCTCAAAATAGTTGTGCTAGGATGTTAATTTTTAGTCAAAATTTTGGTCCAATTTCTTAAGCAGTTTACCATTGGAAATGGGCATATTTGGTTCAGACGTTTAAAAGTTATGAAAGAAAATGTAGAAGCACCTCTAGAATTTTCCATATTAACATGAAAAATATATTAACTGTGTGTTGTTGTTGTTACTGAATAAGAAAAAAATACAAACATACACACCCAGACCTTGAAAGAGTTAATTCTTTTTTTGAATTTATATGCATAAAATTGGATTCATTTTATAAATTACTGAATAATTCATAATGCCTTTAAATCAATGATTGGACATTGAATAAAGTGAGATAAGATTTGTTCCTATTTGTGTTGATTCAATTTCGATTCTATTGAATAATTTGGACGTATGTTTGCTTTAGAGGCACCTCACCGATTGATTCTAAATTTTTACTACTGATATAACTAACTCTCTTTTGGGGGCCCGAAGAAATTTTTTTTCAGCGAAAAGCCTGTATGGGGAGTTACTTCGGTTTAAAGTTTAAAAATGAACTTAACTATATTTTCTTCATTTATGATAGGGTTGGAACAATATGTACACCATTGGAAAGGTAATAAAAATATCTTTAGGATAGCATTTTTTGTTGACCCATTATGATTCGGCGTAGGAATTTTAATTTTTTTGTTTTTTTTTTTTTAAACCTATATAAGAAAATATAATAGCCGTGTCCGTCTGTCTGTTGAAATCACGATCACGCTCAAAATAGTTGTGCTAGGATGTTAATTTTTAGTCAAAATTTTTGTCCAATTTCTTAAGCAGTTTGGTATTGGAAATGGACATATTTGGTCCAGACGTTTAAAAGTTATGAATGAAAATGTAAAAGCACCTCTAGAATTTTCCATATTAACATGAAAATATATATTAACTGTGTGTTGTTGTTTTTACTAAATAAGAAAAAAATGCATACATACACACCCAGGCCTTGAAAGAGATAATTCTTTTTTTGAATTTATATGCATAAAATTGGATTCATTTTATAAATTACTGAATAATTCATAATGCCTTTAAATCAATGATTGGACATTGAATAAAGTGAGATAAGATTTGTTCCTATTTGTGTTGATTCAATTTTGATTCGATTGAATAATTTGGACGTATGTTGGCTTTAGAGGCATCTCACCGATTGATTCTAAATTTTTACTACTGATATAACTCTCTTTTGGGGACCCGAAGAAATTTTTTTTCACCGAGAAGCCTGTATGGGGAGTTACTTCGGTTTAAAGTTTAAAAATGAACTTAACTATATTTTCTTCATTTATGATAGGGTTGGAACAATATGTACACCATTGGAAAGGTAATAAAAATATCTTTAGGATAGCATTTTTTTGTTGACCCATTATGATTCGGCGTAGGAATTTTAATCTTTTTGTTTTTTTAATGTTTTTATTTCATAAAAATCCTATATAAGAACAAAAATTGTGCTTATTAGAATGTTTTCAAAACGAAAAGCTTTTATTTGATATATAGATAGGCTTGACTTCTAATATCTTCGGTGTTTGAAGTGATAAAATTTGAACTACATCTTAAAAGTTTTTAATCTTGAGAATATATTAATAAGTAAAAAATTATGTGGTAGTATACGGTGGTTTTTATAAAAACGGTTTATTTTAAAAAAATCTTAAAAATAAATCTCATTCGCCAGTAATGGGTAAACAAACAAAAAAAAATGTCGTCCATAAGATATTTTTACTATCTTTCAATGATATATATATATTGTTCCAATCTGACTATAAATGACTTAGATATATGTAGCTAAGTCCATTTCCAAACTTTTCACAGAAATAAACTCCCTCCAGAGGTCTTTCCGCGGATTTTTTTTAACAGCTTGAAAAGTACTACATCGGGGTAAAAAAAATTCACTAAGATCAACTTATTGCAAAATTGAGATTTAAAATACGAATTAAGGAATTATATTTTTAAAGGTCTGCACACATCTATATGAATAACATAAGCAGTGTTGCCACTTTATGGGTATGGCATGGATGACAGCAATTATTAAATTGTTTAGTTTTTCACTTAAATTTCAATTCAAATGAATGAATTGAGAAAGTTATCAAATTTGTAAATAAAAAAATATATTATACATAAAAAAAGAATTTAAATCATAAACTACCCAATAGATAGTGGGTCTATGAATACAACTTAGCAATTACTTCAAAGCATTGTTGGTAGCAGAAACGGTGCGACTATCGGTGAGGGTAAGTAACGCTATCATAGATTATTTCGGTTACAGTATTTTAAGGATAATTGTATTTCGATAACGGTATTTTAAGGTTAACTGTATTGCAATTATTTCGATAATGGTATTTTAAGATAAGCGGTATTCAGTTATTTCGGTGCATTCCGCAAATTTTTTTTTATGAAAAAACAAAGTAAAGTAAAATAAATTTATTAATTAAGTGTATGTAAAATTCACAATTACGACGTGGAATTACAAAAATTTTAAACTAAAAAATAATGGTGTTGTAAGGATAATGGGATAATGGTATTTGATTAATTTCGGTACTGGTATTTTAAATTTATCGATATTTGAATCTATAACAGTATTTTAGCGATAGAGCCTACCAACCCTGCCTCAATGTATGTAATTACTTTTGGCTTATGAATGACTTAACATCTAATTGTGAAGTTTGCATGAAAATTCCAATATCTATTTTTTATTCATACGAGTTAATGAATTGATTCACAGCGACTGATCATCCACGAATTAAACCGATACATCAGGAAAGTGTATTAATCTATACATGCTTTGAAATTCTTTCGTTATACAAATAATCTATTAACGTACACAAAACAATCGTTACCAAGTAATTAAGCAAATTTCAACTAATAAAGTTTTATCGAATAATTTTTTATATTGTGTATGCCACAAAAACATTATTTTAGTTGAAGTGCTCCCAATTGCTTGCCAAAGATTTTTTTGTGTGTATTTAAAAACGCAAATAAAACTTGATTTTTGAAAGACTCTAAAATAAGATTATTTTTAAATCGTTCAAATGTGATCATAACTGACTCTTATTTACAAGCTTTTTAAGTGTTTTGTTCTAAAGTTAATTTTTTCTCTAAATTTTATGAAGATTCATATAAGACTCAAAAGTTCATCATAAATGCTGCATATTTAAGGAACTTTTCTTTGTAATAATGTAACGCCCAGAACGATGGGATAATTGAAATGCCCAAATCACTTTTTTTTTAAGTTTACTGATGAGGTTATTACCTTTTTTCGGAGTTCAAATTGTAATAATATGTTAATTGAAGTCATTTATAATTTCATATTTTTTGGGTAATTTTGTCTACACTTTTGGGAATTTTGAATCTTGCTTGTGGCAGCACTGAGATTAAACAAGATTAAACTGCAATATTTACTTGTAGTGGTGGAAAAAATCATACACATTTGTTGCACAGTGGATTGACCGAATACAAAATGGGTAATAATTCATACTTGTTTGTACTTAGTAGAATCCCCGAATAAAACCACCAGGATGGAGGGTATCTAAAGACTCGGCACAGCCGAATTTAATCTTTGGTTTGTATAAGTCCCCAGGTGACTGGGCTTTAGCCCGCTTGCTTTAAATAAAATTTGCTGGTTCGGGAATCGAACCTGGGTCTACAGACTGCCAATCAATAGCTCTACCATCTGACCTATATCGACATGTAATATTTAATAGATAAAAACATAATTGACCTGCTGCACACAAGTAAGCTTACTCGCCAACATACAAAAAATCAAAAAATATGTGGTTACATATATCCTTACCAGAGTTTAAAAAATATTGAGTCTAAAAATATATTTCTAAAAAATCTAGAAAATTATTTTCTATTTGAAATAATGATAAAAATAAGTCATTATCAGTAACTCATTATTATATGTTCTAAAATAATTCAGAAGGTAAGTGGGTGTCATTACTGGTAGTCCAAAAAATAATGATATGTCATTACCGTTTCTACACTGGGAAGTAAATAAATGAATTTGGTAAAAAAATCTCTAAAAAAGCTTATGTTAATAAAAATAACGCGGGAGAAAATATTTTTAAGAATGCAAAAGGCAACACTACTTTGTGTTGACATGTTTGTTTTATTGACAGTTCACAATTTCAAATTGTTTGCTAATTATTTTGATTCTCTTGAAACGCACAACTCGTATTAAAAAGAACAAAATGCATAGTGCAAAACGTGCATTTATCTGCAAGAACAATCCAAACAGATTTTGCTATGCTTGTGGAGTTTATAGTTTTGCACAGCCGTCAAATTTTTCAAGCCAATTACAAAATGCAGTTTGGCAGTATTTTAAAGCCAATCTGGAAAACATTTCGAAATCTTGGACCCCAAATACTTTATGCAATTCATGCAAAACTCGTTTAACTATGTGAATGTCGGGCGCAAAGTAAGTATGCATTTCTTAATTTTGTGTTTAAAAAAGATGCCTTCAGAATCTTAAGCTAATTTACTATACCGCAGTCGGTATATGCCATTTGATCTTCCCCGCAATTTGGCGAGAGCCTATGAACCACGAAATTGACTGTTATTTTTGGTTATCCAAGGTAAAGCAAAATTGACGTCATAAGTCTGTTGAATATGCAGATGTCAACTCATTTACAAAACCAACTCCTCATATGCCTGAAGTGCAATATCCCCTTTGTCCAAAGTGGAAGCATGAGTCCGATTCATCTGATTCTAGTGATTTTGACGACAGTGATTTAGAAGAAAAAAAAAACAATAATGCCTCTCACACAAGCTGAACTCAATGACTGGATCAGAGATTTGGAGTTACCGAAAAATAAAGCAGAGTTTTTAGCATCAAGAGTGAAGGAACGTAGTTTTGTGACATCTGATGTAAGAATTTCATATTATAGAAGCCGACATGAGAGTTTTTCCGGGCACTTTTCGAAAAAAGACAGTTTTTGCTATTGCCATGATATAAACGGCTTATTCAATCAATTTGGGGAGACATACAATCCAAATGATTGGCGGTTATTTATCGACAGCAGCAAGTTAAGCTTGAAAGCTGTTTTGTTGCACAAAGGTAATGAAAAGCCCTCAATTCCAGTGGCGCACACAGTTAAATTCAAAGAATCGTATGAGTCCATGTCTAAATTACTGGGTCTGATAGAGTACAAACAGCATAACTGGAAAATCTGTGCCGATCTAAAAGTTGTTGCCATGGTGACTGGTTTGCAACAAGGCTACTCAAAATACTGCTGTTTTATGTGCAAATGGGACAGCCGATCGCGTCACGAACACTATGCCCGAAAAGATTGGCCAGATAGAGTAAATTTTACGCTTGGCCAAGATAATGTCAAATACAAAGCTCTGGTAAAAAAGAAAACATTATTTTGCCACCGTTACACATTAAACTTGGCTTATTCAAAAATTTCGTCAAAGCTTTGCTAAAAAGAGGAAACAGTGTTGCATTTGAATACCTGAAAAACGTTTTTCTTAACATATCAGATGCCAAAATTAAAGGAGTTTTTGTGGGACCGCAAATTGCAAAGCTACTGAAAGATTCCAAATTTGATTCGATTTTGTCTGAAGATAAATCAAAGGCATGGAAGTCATTTGGTTTGGTTATATCAAGGTTTCTGGGAAATTTCAGGAGCCCAAATTATGAAGACATCATTCAAGATTTGTTAAAAAACTATGAGAAAATTCGTACAGTTTTTAACACGATTTTGTTTTTATTTATTTTTTTATATTAAAATTCATTGTTATATCTTACTTAAAAAAGTTAATACATATGTCTTTAAAAATACACCTTCTGCATTCGCACTTAAATTTCTTCGCAAATATCCTTGGCGATGAAAGTGACGAGCTTTTTCACCAACAAATACAAGAAATGGAACGTCGGTATCAAGGGCCGTATGATGACGCGATGTTGGGCGACTATTGTTGGTTCCTTGTGCGAGAGGCAGAAAATAATCACAATAGGCAAAGCAATTCAACAGTTTTAAGCCATTTTTAATATTTATTGTTACTAGGGTTTTTCTTTTCCCGGACTTTTTCATTTCCCGGGACAGCGGGATTTTTTTTCTCAATTTCCCGGGATCCCGGGAATTCCCGCTCGTTAGAAAATTACGTATGTTTACTTGAAAAACTCGATATCTATTAAAAAAACTTACGACAAAGTTCATCTTTTGGTTGCAGTCATGAGAAAATCTACAATATCCATATCTTCCACTTTTTCGAGATCAATTCGTTTAACAGCTTAAATAGCGAACTAATATGCAGGTAATATATTTGTATGGAAGGCCGTCTTAATTTCAAAACAACTCTTAGAAATACATTAATTAAATATTAATTCGCGGTTTAAACGATTAAACAAATTGAATCATAAATTCTTTCAGGATATAATGGAATTGTTAATGGGTGCATATTTGTATCGGACCAGCTTTAGAATCAGAACTAATCGATTCGATTTTTTATTAAATATGGAATCCAAAAATTTCTACTTCTATATATTTTGTTTCTACACCCAAAAAATTCCTTAGTTGATTATAACGAATATTTCAACTATCTAATAGGTGAAATACCTCTAACTAATATATAGTTGAATTGATTTAGTTGATGATTACTAAGTGTTGTAGATATCTAAAAATTAATAGAAATCAACTATATAATATAAAAGATAGTTAATCGATACTACAGATATCGTTTTCTTTTAATTTAAAAGAGAAATTACAAACATTTTGACAAATCTTTTTATTAAAAATAATTTCAAATGATTCAACACTTCAAAAGGAAATAGAATAGAACCAACACAATTTAATATAAATAAGGATTTCACAGACACACTTAAAACTCAGAAGTTTTTAAACTTCTTTTTAGCTTTTCAAGATTTATTTGTAACATGCGCGTTTTCAGGCAATTTTAGGACAATACCTCGAAATTAAAAAACATGGCAGAAAGGATCCTTTTGTTGGCGTTTTTGTTATTTCGTCTTAATAAATTCTTCATTAGATATTCCAAAATTGTATCTGCAAATCATAAAAACCATATTAGATATTAATTTTATATGGTTTAAAATATAAATAAATAAGAACTTACCAAATCAATTACAATTTCACATTTCATTTTCTGTTTCTCATAAAAAAATATATTTGTAAACTTTTTTGACAACTTAAAATTAAATGAAATGTTACAGGGTAACCAAAATTTTATTGATTTCAACGAAAACAGTAGGTGTTCTTGATTATGCTAGTTATTTACATATTTTTTAATTTTAACTATAGATTTTTTTAACTATCTAACTATGGAATTTTATCGGTGTATGCAGATTTTCAGAAGTATTCGTCTATTTTTATTAAAAAGTTTAAAAGTGAGTATTTTTCACACAAATTTTTAGGCAAATCGTCTAAATCTTTTTATAAAAATAGACACTTAAATATTATTAAATAGTTTTATAACATTAATTGGTATTTTTTGAATAGAAATTTTTTATTGCACAACTACTTAAGAAAAATTATTTAATATTCTTTGTTGCATTTTTTTTTAAATTAACATATAAAAAATCCAAAATAATTTGAAAAAGCATCTGATGCATTATTTTAAAAATAATAGTAAGCTTTAAGTGCAGCGAGAAGTTTTCAACTCAGTCCCGTTCAAAAATATATTTGTTAATATATTGTATTTTTTTAATACAATTTGCGATGCAAATCGAAATATCGGAAGCAAATTAGAAAATAAAATATTGAAAAATAAAATTCAAAATATTTGGATTTTTATTTTTTTTTTTAATTTATGACCTAAAACCAAACAATACTGAAAATATAACAACACCAAAGGTCAACAATATTTAATCTAACAAAAACATAAAATTTGAAAAATACAACTGTAATAAAGGAATAGCAATTGAAATTTAAATGAAATTATTTGAAGTAGGTAATAAAAACTCAAAACACTTACATCAATTGAAAATACCAAAATATTTACATTTTTTTTTTAATTTTAATGCCGAGTTTTTTTTAAAGGTATTTGGAGCTGAAATACTGATGATGAAATGTTGTGTATGTATATTGCTTTATTTGAACAAAGACCATCATTAAAAAATATAAAATTTCCGAGGAACGAGTATTTTTGTTGGTATTTAAACTTGATAGTGTCTAATAAAATTTGTTTTCGGTTTAACTAAACCCAAAAAATTCGGCCTAAATAATATTTTTTTATATTATATATTACATTATTAAATTTTAAATCGCATTTTTTAATTTAATTTTTTTTAATTTATTTTAAAATTTGAAATTTTGAATTTTTTAATTGAAATAAAGCTTCCAAAATTTTAATATACTAGCTAAAACTTCTGTAAAAGAGTGAAAAAAATCCCGGGAAATCCCGCACTAAATTCCCGGGATTGCAGGATTGAAAAAAGGGCGGGATTCCCGGGAATTCCCGGGACATAAACCCTTATTGTTACTAACATTTGGCCTTGCTTATTTACTTGTTGTGTTTTTTTTTATTTGGTAAAAATCGAAAAGTGGGTTAATTCACTAAATCTTCTATAATTTTGTCATTTTTGCACCGATATGGATCATATTAGGCACAAAATGTTCGTATTGAAATAAACTAACGTTGTAAGTGATAAAACTTAAAACATTTTATTATTTGGTTTTAAAAAAATAAGTTGAAAAAAGCTAAATTGTAAAAAAAACATTAAAATTTTTCATAAAGTTTGAACTTTTGTCCACTGTCACTCTGTCATTTCTCGACTAATCTTCACAAACAACCCATGGTTATTTTAGTAATTTTATTATCTTTCATCACGAAAAAAGAAATACACACAGCTATGAAAATTTTTTAAGATATTTGCAATTAAGTGACATCATCTTTTTTAAAAACACATATAACGGTTATTTTAGAATATCTCAAAAACTGTTCTACTTTTGATCATTCTGACTTCATATTCGGATTCTGCGGACAATTTGACATAAAGATTAGGTGTCAGATTCATTTGGTCACGACTTTGTTGAAAATTTGTATTGCAGTGTTATTTTTAAACACAATGTGTCTACACCGATAAAATTCCATAGTTACATAGTTAATAAAATATGTAGTTGAATTTAAATAAATTAAAAACAACTATCATAATTATTAACAACTATGGGTGTGGTAGATGAAAATCAATTTATGATTACCCTGTGATATTGTTTTTTCAAATAATTTTAAATGGACGAACAATATTTGAAACATAGTTCATAAAAACGTGAAAAAATTTAATTATAATATTGCACATATTTTCGAATTCTAAATTTAGGGCCTGTTTATCTATTACGAAAATAGTCTAAACGAAAGAAATTGACAATTACTTTCGTCAAAAATATATGGAAAACAAAGACAAATTTTCGTTACTTTGCTTTCGTTTAGTGTATTTTCGTAATACATAAACTAGGGCTTATTCACAACAAATATAACAAGCAACAAGAAACGGAAGCGAACACACAGAGAACAGATTCGTTGTGATAACCGAATTTGTTGCCAACCGAATTTTAGTAGTTACATGTACTATTACATTATTCAGTTGTAGCTATAGGCATTCTCAGTTATACCTACCATATTAGACCAATATAAAAAGTTGATGCAACCGAATTACTTTGGTTATCCTGATAGAATTTAATATTCAGTTGATCCAACCGAATTTCTTAAAAGTTACTATAGACTTAAATATTACACTGTTTCCAGTATATTTGTTTGTATATTTTTATTGTTGTATAAATATAAAAAAATATATAAATATTATGAAACAAACAATGAAGGATCTTTGATAAAACCCAAATATATAAAGAATTTTCTTTTATAAATGTCAATTTTTTAAAATTAAAAACCTTAATTTTTTGCGATGCTGTTACATGGAGAAGCTGATAATCATTCAGTCAAAACTGGCTTTCCAAATCTTCATAACTTCCGTGTTTGCCGTATTCCATTTGTATAACGCTGCCAAGTCAAATATGGTACTGTTTTAGATGTAATATTGTGTAGCTGTTCTTCCGAAAGTTGCCTTCCTAAAGCATACCCAGTAAAAATTACCTTTTATTATTATGATGGACCGCCAGTTTCATTTAAAAATATGTAATATTTATTTTAATTCACATATGTATAACTGATTTCTAATTTAGTTTTGGTATTTGTTTGCTTTTTTTTGCTTTTCAATTTTTGACGTTAAGCAAATATATTTATCGGTTATGATGACCAAAATAATAAAAATAAAATTATTTTTCATATTTGATATCGTAACTGAAAATCTATCAGAACTGTTTTTATAAGTTGGTTTATATAACCATCATTTGATAGAAAACATTTAGTCTGACATTAGTACAGATACATTTTTTAAATTTGGTTGTTACAACTTTAATGCAATTGTTATTGTTAATTCATGGGTGAAGTTGTAATATTTTTGGTTTTTTAAATAGTTACCACTATTGAATTGCTTTAAATAAATTTAAATGTTTGTTATCGGTTGGAAATACCGACTTATTTCGGAAAAAACATGTAAATTTGGTAACAGTTTCAAATTATTGGTCATTAACAAAAATTATATACTTATATAATTAATATTATGTAATTTTAACCAAAATTATGATATAGTGAAAAAATTATAATAACTGCAATAATTTTCCAACTGATATTTTCCCTGTGTGAATGCTTGCAATTGGTAAGTTCTTATTAAATTTGTTTGCATCTTTAACTATATAATTTATAAACATTTTTGTATATTTTTTACAGAAATATGTCAAAAAAATTTAATAGCAAAGGATGAAGCAAATCTTTGGAAATGCAAGAAATATACTTAGCATATTGTTAATTTCGCGTCTCATAAAAATATGTATCCTACAATGATTCATTCTAAAAAGGAATATTTTTAAATTAAAAATTGAAATTATGTATTTTGTTACTTTTGTGTATGTATATTGTAGTTGTTTTTGTGATCGCTAATGAAATAAAAATGTAGAAAATTTTAGCATAAATGCATTTAAAATCAAATATATACACTTAATTTACAATTGGTTGTAACCTACTATTTATGAGATTTCTTAAATTTCAACTACAAAATCATTGCGAGTAATTAAAATTATAGTTGAATTATTGGCATTTAAAAAACTTAGTTGACACCAACTAAATCAAATCAACTATATTTTAGTTAGAGGTATTTCACCTATAAAATAGTTGAAAATTTCGTTACAATCACCTAAGGAATATTTTGGGTGTATGTATTTTAATTTTAAACACAATGCCTACATATATTTGCCCAATTTATAGTAGGTATCAAGTTACATACATTTAAAAGAGTAGAGTTCAACAAAAATTTATTAGAGTGTACTAAGCATGAACAAAATATCGAATATTAAATTTTGACCTGAGATGTCTGTTTTGAGTGCATTAGTTTGACTCGATGGAATAAATTATATAAACATTTTATATATCGTTGAATAGATAAATAAGTCTTATTTGTTAATATTGTTACGAAAATGGCTTGGCCTAGTATAGAAAACTGTGGACATTTCTAGAAGAAAATAGCCCAAGAGACGGGATGGACAAAATACATCAATCTGGCAACATAGTACTACATTTAATTATACACCTAAGAATATTTTATGATTAATTACGTTTTAGAATTGTATAGTTGTTTGACTATAAGAGTTTGTGTGTGTGTATAGTCTTTAAACATAATGTAGGTTTATTATAAGAGTTTGTGTGTATGTCTAATGTTAAGCCTATTGTATAGTTGATTAATGATAAGTGTTTGTGTGTATGTATAGTCTTTAAGCGTAATGTAGGTTTATTATAACAGTTTGTGTGTGTGTATAGTGTTAAGACTAATGTAAAGTAATACTGTATTGGTGGTTGTGTGTATAACCTTTAAGCGTATGTAGATTTAAGTATAGCATGCTAGAATTATCCAGTGTGTTGTAGAAGTATGGCTGTTACTATATAAGGCGCGCGTTAACGATAGTAAAGGAGAAGTTGATTATTAACATTTGTGCTGTTAAGACCGCGAATTAGTATCGTGTTAAAGTTAGTAGCCCTATAGTAATGGTCATAATAGAGAGAGTTTGTTAATAAGGAATAGTTTGTTAATAAATACGAGTGTCTAAGCTATTTCTAACTTAAGTGTGTTCGTGTTTTGGTTATTATAATTGGTTGTTATTAACGCTGTGACAGCACCAGGACGGTTTATCTAAGGGAGATAAACGAACGTTTTGTAAGGTAAACGTAACAATTGGTGTCAGCGTTGGGACTGGTTATTTTGATTGCAATAGAAAAAATTCTGGTTTATTTAAGGGAAATAAACCAACGTTTTTAAAAAGTAAAAACGTATCAATATATAAAGAAATATTAAAAACTATTTCAAATATTAAACACCCCGAGAAAAACCAAAAAAAAATTACAATCCATTTTATTTCAAAATATTACATAGAAATTTAACGTTCTATGTAAAAATAACTATTTAAAGTAACGAAACGATTTTTTTAGTGTATGACAGTTGTTTACCATTTAATAAAAAAAATCAAATTTTACAAAACTAAGTAATTTTCATATATATATTTTTTTTAAATAAAAAAAATGCTTTTGAAAATATGACCTTTTCTACAAAATTTGCTCCCCTTCGATGTTCTTAAGCAGGCGGCTGGCAATTTAAGGGCAAATCCTTTAGAACATGTTTGCTTATGATTCAAAATTAAAAAAATTTATCTAAGTGGCGTGACTTTTTTTGCCACATTCAGAAACATAAAATTTTGTTCAAAAATTCATCATGCTGATCGTAAGGTGCATGCTCAAAAATGTTCTGAATTAGACTAGTAAGCATTTCTGAAGCTCATTCTTTTAGAAAATGTCCAAAAATGTTAAAAAGTTTTCAAAAACTGGGATATAAAAGTGAATGAAGTAACCCCCCTTTTTGTAAAAAAAATGCCATTTTCAGGACATGCTTAAAAGCTTTGACTTTAAAAAACTATCACTGCTAAACGGCTCGAGATAATTGGAAATAGTTTTCATTCTAAAATTTAGAAAGGTTATGAAAATCACACAACAAAATTTCAAACATATTGTTCTGATAATGAAAAACTTATTGGGAAAAAACCAAAAAAAGTCAAGGTAAAAAATGAAAATTTTGGAATTCAAAGTTAAATATTTTTTAAACTATAAGAGATACTGTGGTACGTGAAGCCTGTTTATTTTTCATTTTGTAACATATATTACAAAAAGTCTAAAATCAGCAAAATAGGTTCGCATTTGTAAAAGTTTCACCACAATAAAGCTTTGGTATAGCCGACATGGTCAACTTTGACCCCTATAGTACACCCTGTGAAAAAATACGTTGCTACGATACTAATTTTCTAAAAGCCTAGATATTTCTCTTCAGTTCTTGGGAACATTTTTTTTATTGGATCAGTAGTTTAGAAGATTCATAATTATTACCATTTTTTTAGTTCGGAACCACTGTGTGTCCGTTGGAAGGATCACGTCATTCAAGTGTCGAAAGAGGAATTCAAGTGTATTGGCTTTCTTAACCGGTGCAAGAACTACTTCACCTCTTCTGATCTCCTTACTATTTATATCACCTATATCCGGCCGAAGATGGAATACAACTCCCATATATGGACAGGGGCTTCAAAGTCTATTTTGTAGCTTTTGGACCGTGTACAAAGGGGGGGGGGGGGCGTCGGCGCTAATTAATGATAATTGGGTAACCAACTATACTGACGCATTGGAGCATCGTCGGAATGTGGGTTGTGTAACACTGTTCTATCGTTACTACCATGGGAAGTGTTCTGCTCAGATAAGTGTACCTATCCCGACGCACCGTGTTTTTGTCCGTAACACGCGATTGTCCAGTAGATCGCATCCGTTTGTGGTCGATTGTCCAGTTAGTCGCACAGCGCATTATAAAGAGAATACGTTCATTATGTGGAATAAACTCCCCGCAGATATTTTTTTGATAATCCAATTTAGAGGAATTTAAGTCAAACGCTCATAAACACTACTCCCTCTTTCCTCCTTCCCATAACCTATTTTTCTAATATCAACACAATGCGTTGCATTAGTAGGGGGCATCCCCTGAGTGTTGGTCTTAAGTAAAAAAAAAAATATATTGGAATTTTGTACTAAAACAGACACTGTATTAGGACCCTGGAGTTATCAGGCTTCCGAATCTGTTCACTCAGACTTCACAATGGTTTGGCACCGGTTTAAAAGAACAACTTATGATCCACATTACGCAGAATGGTGAGTATAATCCGCTTCATATCATATTTAAAGTTTATTATATGTACACTAGGGTGGGCCAATTTGTATGGAGCCGAAAAATTCGATTAGAGGCGCCCCCTAGGATGATTCTATGGACAATTCTAAGCAACTTTGGTGAAGGACTATAGGTCTATCTCGATTTTCGAGTCTCCCACTTTTCAAAAAATGATTTTTTCCATATAACATCATTTTGATTCAAAATTCGATTTTTTATTCTTCGTTATATTATCTTTTTTATGTGTATATGGGGGGTTTTTGGGGTCGAGAAATTAATTTTTGATCTTTATTTTTACCTATGACCACCACCAGAGGGCGTTTCATGCATATTTTAACTACTTTTCGTCTATTTTCCTTCATTTAATTAGGAAAAAAGCTGCAGGGAGAGCTTTCTGGATAAAATTTCAATGAATTCTCTTTACGCAATAATTCATTAACATTATGCGGATAATTCATTAAAATTATGCAGATAACTCACTCAATGTGTCATAGCAGACCCCACCTAAGGGGCCTCGAGACGATTCTTTGGATGGCCAGTTCCCTACTTGCGTCATCGAAGATCTAACTACCCTACCGGTCCGTCAGTCCGGTAATCTTGCGGAAAGACAAAACAGGGAATAGGAGCACTAAAATGTCAAATTTACCGGTTCCTCCATCCGTCGTGACAACCTGCTAATAAAATGAACATAGAAACCACACACATTCTAACAACAGAAAACTAAAATCGAAAAAAACCCAGCACCCATGCAATAACATAGCCGTCTAGGCACTTGGGCAATTCCTGAAGCGCTTTCATCCCCTGCCAAAGGGACTCATCAGCAGGATTAACCTACTAGTTCCTTAGAACTCCTGTAAGGCGCATGCATAAAATGCTCCCGAAGAATGCCTAAATTATCAAAAAAATTCCAACCCGTCCCATAAATCATAAATCAAAAAGCCCAACAATCCATCACATCCGTTCCCGTATCACGCCAGATAGTCAATAGTCGCTGCCCTTAATATCCGCGCACTATTACACATATTCGTAAGAACACAATAAAATTCATCTAACAAAAATTACCATTAAACACCAGATACATATACACAATATAAATCCCCCAAAAAACAATAACTTCAAAACTTACCCCATCCATTCCATATGCCACTCCCAAGCGACACTTTCCGCCCTCCATACGTACGCAACAGTTGCTCTCCACAGTCCACAATCTCGAAATAACTCACAATTTGCAGCAGGAAAAAGCAATCTGCAGCAGGAAAATCAATTCGAAAGCAAATAATTTCACAACTAAAATGTCAAAAAATAAATAAAAATGTGATCAAGGCCCCAGACCCAAATCACAATCAAGATACCCACCGCACCAGCAAGCAGCGACAGAAAACATCAAACTGCCCATCTCGTGAAATCAACCCAATAACTCCACAATCCTCGCCCTATCATAGCCCCAATCCCAGTATACCTATCGGAACCTGCACTCAAAAAATTCTCTTCATCGGTCAAATTCCCTTAAAACAGATATCCAAAGACAACATATACAGCCCAAATCAGCCAGTATCAAAAGCAAAATTAAAAATCAAAATGCCAAAAATCCTCACTCCAAAAAAATCCCACAAAAACACACGAAATCCCACACCGCAAGAAACCACGAATGGACGTCACCAGTAAATTGACAAAATTAAAATAATCCTTAAAAACCGTCAATAAAGCATAATCAACACATCCACAGGACCTGAGAGAGAACCTACTGAAACGTGGATTTGTCCACCAACTTTATATACTCTATCACTCAAGAAAAACTAATTGATGAAAGTGATTTTTCCTCAATAACTTTTTCAAGGCGAAAATTCCTATAAAGTCAATAGGCAGTGTTAATTCCTATCTAAAGCTACGTGGAGATGAGAGGGAGGTACGGGAGCCATCTCTTTTATTCAATTAGGAAGAAAGCTGCACAGAGAGAGCTTTCTGGATAAAATTTCAATGAATTCCCTTTACGCAATAATTCAATAACATTATGCGGATAATTCATTAAAATCATGCAGACAACTCACTCAATGTGTCATTGCAGACCCCTACGTACACCTAAGGGGCCTAGAGACGATTCTTTGGATGGCCAGTTCCCTACTTGGGTCATCGAAAATCGTGGACAAATCCCCGTTTCGGTAGGTATCCCTCTCAGGTCCTGTGGATGTGTTGATTATGTTTTATTGACGGTTTTTAGGGATTATTTTAATTTTGTCAATTTATTGGTGACGTCCATTCATTGGTTTTTTGCAGTAAGGGATTTTTTGGGGTGCTGATTTTTGGCATTTTGATTTTGTTTCTTATACTCCCTGGATTGGGCTGTATTCCTTGGGTTTGGGTGTATTGTATTATGGAGATGTGGCCGATGGAATTTTTTGAGTGTAGGATCCGCGGGGTGGTTTGGGATTGTCACTGGGATAAGGCGGAGGTGATGGGGTTATTAGACTGATTTCACGGGATGGGCAGTTTGGTGTTACAGCCGCTGCTTACTGATACGGTTGGTATCTTGATTGTGATTTGTGTTTGGGGACCTGATCACATAGGGTTTGTTAGTTTTTGACAATTTGGAAATATTTTTTGTATTTCATTTGAATTGTTCGGTTCGGTATTTTGTTTTTAATTTTATTTTTCTTGTCGCGATTATGATTGGTGGGAACGTATATTATGGTCTTTGTCGAGGCGGAAGGTGTTGTTTGCCGGTGCTGCATGGGGTAAATGGGGTGAGTTTTTGAATTTATTGCTTTTTGGGGAATCTGTATATGGGGTATTGATGAGCTATTTTTTGTTGTTCTGATTTTATTGTGTGTGTTATAGTCCGCGGTTGTTGTGACCAGCGGTTATTGGTTCTCGGGCGTGGTACTGGGATGGATGGGGAAGGCTTTTTGGATTGTTTTGATTTATGGTTTTTTGGGACGGGTTAGGATGTGGTTTGTTATGTTCGGGAGCATATTATATATGCGTCTCATAGGGGTTCCACGGAACTAGTAGGTTAATCCTGCTGATGAGTCCCTTTGGCAGGGGACGAAAGCGCTTCAGCAATTGCCCAAGTGCCTACACGGCTATGTTATTGCACGGGTGGTGGGTATTTTCGATTTTAGTTTTCTGTTGTTAAATTTTGTGTGGTTTCTTTTTTCATTTTGTTAGCAGGGTGGCGCGATGGATGGAGGAACCGGTAAGTTTGACATTTTAGGGCTCCTTTTCCCTGTTTTGTCTTTCCGCAGGAATACGGGACTGACGGAGCGGTAGAGTAGATAGATCATCGATGACCCAAGTAGGGAACTGGCCATCCTAAGAATCGTCTCTAGGCCCCTTAGGTGTACGTAGGGGTCTGCTATGACACATTGAGTAAGTTATCTGCATAATTTTAATGAATTATCCGCATAATGTTATTGAATTATTGCGTAAAGAGAATTCATTGAAATTTTATCCAGAAAGCTCTCCCTGCAGCTTTTTTGCTAATTAAATGAAGGAAAATAGACGAAAAATAGTTAAAATATGCATGAAACGCCCTCTGGTGGTGGTCATAGGTAAAAATAAAGATCAAAAATGAATTTCTCGACCCCAAAAACCCCCCATATACACATAAAAAAGATAATATAACGATGAATAAAAAATCGAATTTTGAATCAAAATGATGTTATAGGGAGAAAATCATTTTTTGAAAAGTGGGAGACTCGAAAATCGAGATAGACCTATGGTTCCTTCACCAAAGTTGCTTAGAATTGTCCATAGAATCATCCTAGGGGGCGGCTCTAATCGAAAAAAATTTGGCCTGCCCTAATGTACACGGAGGAAAAAGACGTTTTTGTATATGTTTGGAAGTAATCAATGTATGTTTACAAACTACCATATATGTATCTGCAGTATTCTTCCAATTATATTGTTT
Organism: Leucophora obtusa; assembly: GCA_949987735.1. NCBI lineage: Eukaryota > Metazoa > Arthropoda > Insecta > Diptera > Anthomyiidae > Leucophora > Leucophora obtusa. The sequence goes on from OX465296.1 coordinate 72,209,209, forward strand.
TTATAGTTACTATAGAGCAATTCCATATGAAAGCGATCACCTTTTGGACGACCCCTCTCCGATTCTAAAATAAATAGTCTCAATCGATTGCCCAGCAAAAAATAATGTACCTACATATTTTATTTTTTTTTTTTATAGTGACTGGTTTAGTGGTGGTGTACACCACTGTCATGTGACAAAATTGAAGAATTCTTCATAAGGGACCACATTGAAAGTTGTTTTAAAAAAAAACTACTAAAGCGATCGCAACGAGTGATAGCTCGTTGGAAAGGTATTGAATCAGGCTTTAATTGAAATTGAATCTCAGAAATTTACCTTTTTTCCCATGAAAATTAAATTTTCCCATGAAAATTAAATTTTCCGATTTTCCACACAAGCTCCTAAATTTTCCGGCTAATTTTTTTTTTTGGATTCCTCATAATTTTTGCTTTAAGAATCAGCAATAAAAAAATGGGCCCGACTCCTTGTTTGGACAGGAGAGGAGCATTTAAGAGACCACCTTGTTCTCATTGTTTTTATATTTTTTATAATATAATTATTTGTAATTATTTAACATTGTTTTATTTTATTATTAAAAATACATTTTAAAAATTATTTTACAGTTAAAAATACATTTATGAAGAAAAAATCTTTCTTATTTTGCTGCGTATACTTAATTACAATATTTATTAAAAATTTCAATTGTCTTGGCATCATTATAAAATTAAAGTAACTTTAAATTTAGCACGTCGGCCGACGAAGAGTACCGCTTTACATTAATTGACATATCAGAAATATTTGGTATGAAGCAATGAAACTTTTACGTTCCAGTTATAGTTTTGACATTATTATATCTGTTTTGAATTCGTCGCTCCATGGCATCGTGTTCTTTTTGAGTGCATAAAACTGTGTTAATGGCAATTTCCTTGCTTTGAATCCACGAAAACAAATGTTTTACATTTAAGATCTGGTCAGTATATGGCCTTTGCAAACTTGCCTTAGTCGCCATGCGTTTTAGGGTTCCCCCTAACGCATCGCATGGGCCCTTACCGTGGGACGTTGCAAAAAAGTGCCACTCGACCTTGCAGTTTTGTTCTTCTTCAATTATGCAAAGATTGTAAAAATTTTTTTTATTCTTGAACTGAGAAGCCGTTACTTTGTCGATTGCATCGAATTTTGATCTTAAGAATTCAAACAGTTTCATTTGAAATAAATAAACGGACACATAATTATGAGCTAAACTCTCCGCGACAACAACAAGGCTTACGGTCTGTAGTTCGTTATCTTCGTTTTTGAAATAAATGCAAAAAGGATGCACCGTGCACTGGTCGTTTGCCCAGTGATAAGCCTGAATTTCATCCTGAACGAGAAAAGTGTAATTCTCGGCAAAGTCGCTTATCACAATGAATTCATTTTGGGCTAATTTCTCCTTACTTTCCTTTAGAAATTTCGATTGCATCTCGGATATGAAATGGTGCGCCTTCAGTTCATTCAACTTGAATCCGAATTCCTCGATGAATTCCGGAATCTGCTTTACCACGGTCTCAAGTTAACATCTGTCGCTGCTAATTATCCACTGTTTGAAATGCACCTCCTGAATTAACAGCTGTTCAAACTTTTCCGCCAAATATTGCTCTAGCTCGTCAATCTTCGGACAATTGTCGCATTTGGACAGATGACAATTTTCCGTGGGGTATGCGCACAACGACTTCGACAGGAGGTCCCTATATGTTTCAATTTCACCGTGAAATACTTTCAATTTCTTGCATGGAAAGAACATTAATTTGATGTTTTGATGAAACATGCAAACGCAGACTGAATGCGTTCCGTGCCTGTCTAATGCCAGCACGCATTCTTTTGGTCGTAGGATGGCAAACTTAGAAAATCCCACTTTTTCTGCTGGGTATTTCTCTTTGAACTGATGGTATGCTTCGGATAGATTACATAATAATAATCTGCGCTGCTTGTGTACTTTTTCTCCATCTTCACGTGTGATAACATAGTCACGTGTACCTGGGCAGGCGCGGCTGTTGTCATCATTGCAGTAAAAATCTTGAATCAATTTCACCGTTGCTTCGCTGAGGGTCCTTGAGCCAAATTTCTTGGTGGGAGTCGCCAATATGCCCTTCTTTCGAACTAATTCTTTGCTTCTTCTCGCGATGTAAAAAGATGTTTGAAACTGTTCAGAAATCTTGCGTATAGACCATGATTGAGGCAGCACAGATAAAATGAGATATTTCTCCGGAAAAGTGGTCGCTAAATTGAATTTTCTTTTCAACTGCTCAATCATTTGTTTGCCGTCATCAACGTCATCTGCTTGACTGCATTCGTTATCAGAGCCTTCATCAAATATTGTCGCGATTGCACTCATAACCTTGCCTTTTTTCTCTTTCCTGTATTTTTCACTTCGCAACTTTCTTTTTGTAATAGGCGATTCACCTAAAGTGGTAATAGCCTCATTCAAAGGACTCAAAGACATATTGACCATCGGAATGTCTGCCTCACTATCAGATGAAACATTTTGTTCAATTGTCATTTAACTCTCGGATTGTGGTTCAATGCATTTGCTTGTTGAGACAAATCGATTTTACACTTGGGGCAAATGAATTCTGCTTCTTCACCGTATTGTATATTTAATTCATTCATGTATCGCTTCGAAACACCAGTTAATTTTAATACTTTTATCTTTTTCGAACGATGTCCACTCTTGTTAAACGGATTGCAGCAAAATTTATTCATTTTACTTTAAATTGTCTTTACAGCTTCACTCTTTACTTTACAAAAAAACACTTTAACACTTTCACGTTTAGTATTCAACTAAAATTTGACTCAGAGTGTGTGAAGTATTTATATTTATTTTTTGGTAAAAAATAGGTAAAAAAAAATAAGCGATATTTGCTTTTCTTTAATAGGAAAATTTGCGTGAACTACTGGTAATAAAATGTTTTTTAAAGAGGGACTTAATTGGTTACTGCCAATAAGCCGACCACAGGTCATAAAATGTTTTGTAAATTTTTTAAATTACCAGGTAATAAATATTTCGCCATATTTATGGAAAATCCGTGTTTTATGACTTGTTTCTGCACGTGTCATTTTAGGCGAAATATTTATTACCTGGTAATTTAAAAAATTTACAAAACATTTTATGACCTGTAGCCTCAGTCGGGTTTGGTGTGCCATTACATGCCACTGCTGCTATTATCCATGGATTTATGGCCGATCTTGTGAAGGCAGGCAGACCATATTCACTACACACTCAACTTGGGGCTCTTAAAAAAAATTGATTTTTTCTTCATAAATGTATTTTTAACTGTAAAATAATTTTTAAAATGTATTTTTAATAATAAAATAAAATAATGTTAAATAATTACAAATAATTCAATTATAAAAAATATAAAAACAATGAGAACAAGGTGGTCTCTTAAATGCTCCTCTCCTGTCCAAACAAGGGTCGGGGCCCATTTTTTTATTGCTGATTCTTAAAGCAAAAATTATGAGGAATCCAAAAAAAAAAAATTAGCCGGAAAATTTAGGAGCTTCTGTGGAAAATCGGAAAATTTAATTTTCATGGGAAAATTTAATTTTCATGGGAAAAAAGGTAAATTTCTGAGAAAAATTAGGAAAATTTTATTTTTCAATTAAAGCCTGATTCAATACCTTTCCAACGAGCCAACGTTGCGATCGCTTCAGTAGTGCTTTAGTAAAACAACTTTCAATGAGGTCCCTTATGAAGAATTCTTCAATTTTGTCACATGACAGTGGTGTACACCACCACTAAACCAGTCACTATAAAAAAAAAAATATGTAGGTACATTATTTTTTGGTGGGCAATCGATTGAGACTATTTATTTTAAAATCGGAGAGGGGTCGTCCAAAAATTTGCCAATTTTGATCGTTTTCATATGGAATTGCTCTATACATATATTGCCCGGTAATAACTATATTTGTGGGAAACAATTAACATATATTTGGAAAAACGGCGAATTTACATTCTTGATACATATAAAGTTGTATGTAGCCATTATAACTTTTGTAGTTGGTAATAATACTTTAGTTTAGCTAGACTGCATCTAGTCAGAAAATTTAGTGATATTTTTCCCTTATTTATTAATTTTATTGTGAAAGATGTGAAAAAATAAAATAAATTAGTATAAATAAAACATAAAATTGTATTTAAAAGAAAAAAAAATATTTAATTGTGTATATTAAAGTATTAACTTATTATAAGAGTTTTTAATTAATATTTGTTAATAAAAATAAATAAAAAATAAATGAAGAGATTTTAGTTATTGTTTTTCAATGAAAGATTTGTATTAGATGTAAAATTCAATGTGATTTATAATATATTTGGTTATTAAATAATCGCCAAACAGTAGATGTATTAATTTTACTTTTTATGTTTTTCCATTAAAATATAGAGAAATTTGGAGAGTAGAATAAATACGCCTATTGTTTGGCATATCCCAGCAAAAACTTGGTAATGACTGGTCATTACTACATGCATTACTTAGATCTCATATATCCTTACCCTTTGAATTACTTTTAAACTGAATGTAATGAGTTACCCATAATTATGCCCCACACATTACTAATTCACAATAACTGAAACAAATAATATAAGTTATAAATCATTAAAAACCATAACTATGGCGTAGCCTAATGATTAGCGTTTTTGCCTGACAGACATAATATTCGCTGATCAATTCGTGTCTGCTTCCATTGTTTTGTTTTTTTTGTAATTTATATTAAACATCTATTTATAGAAATGTTGATGTTGATTAAGCAGTATTTAATAACAACAAGTTTTGTGAAAAATAGACATGTATAACAGCTGCCACAATAAACGTGTACATACGTTAAGCATTAAAAATCATAGCAATGTCGTAGGGTAATGGTTAGAGTGTTTGCCTGACAACCGTAAGGTACGCTGATCAATTCGTGTCAGCTCCTATTAGTTTTTAAATTTTTATACTTTTTTAAATTTATATTCAACATCTATTTATAGAACAGTTGGTAAACTACTTACAGGTAACATCAGTGTTATGACTTTCCTCCAAAGACATCACCATGTTAAAATAAGTAGTTTAGTAATTAAAAGGTAACTAGTGAACACTTAAGATTTCAATACCTAAAACTCATTACATGGTAATGAAAGTTTTTGCTGGGATATTAGTAATTGCTTTATAACTTAATATATTATTTATATATAGTATTTGCATGGAAACATAATTTAATTATGACACACATATTATATGTTTGCTGCCAAACATATAATATTTGTCGATAGCGTCATTTCATTTCATCCAAACATTATATATTTACAGGCAAACATAATATATTTGCTTGCAAACATAATATATTTGCATGCAAATATATATTGTTTCTAGTAAAAACACGGCGAATATGTTTAACAATTTCTCCAAATATATATATATTGCCAGCAAAAATATGTTTGGGACAGGCCGTTTTTTTTTAGCGTGTACTGTATATTTTAAATTAAATAAAAACAAAAAAATATTTATGTATCAATTTAATAAATTTTAATGGCGGATTTAGTAATTAGTTTTATTTGAGATTAGGAAGAAAATGTCATGCAGTTTTAATCACTAAAGGATATTTCCGGTCTAACAAAAATTTTAAATTGTGTTTATTTAAATGAAAAAAGCTTGCTTTTAAGCCCTATGCCTACTTTTAGTGCAGTATTATTTTTTTCAATTTCCATTCTCCAGGGGTGCCAAATTTGTTTAACAAACCGACGGGTTGTTGAAAAAATGATCATATAGAGACAATGTGACAATAAAATATAAACAATAATGCAATTTAATGAAAAATCACTGATAAAGCCTGGCCATAGAAAAAAAGCAGAAACTGAATATAGTCTCATTTTCAAATTTAATGTGTTTATAACTTTTGAGAAAATGTTTATTCTTTTTCTGAACCACAAACCTACTAAAAAAATCATGAAATTGCCATAAATTTTAATTTCGTCGTGCGATTTTTTTAAGAATAATTTTTTTGAAGGGAAGCTTACTTACTTTACTATGTTTTTTGTACTTTTTGTAAAATATTTATTTTAGCAGTTGTTTTTTCAATGTTTCCAATGGCCCCCAATTTTTTGGAACAGAAAACTTTAAATGGTCAAAACTTTTAAAAATCGTCTACAGATTTTTTTAAAAATGATTTTTTTTTTCATCATAAATATACTTAGTGTTTTCAACCCCTGTACTCACTTTTAGTGTAGCATTTTTTTTTTTTGTCAATACCTAATTCTGGACCACCCCTGGGGGGTTAATACTGTAACAGCAGCATTTTAAAAAGCATATTTGAACGGTTGTCAAAAATTTTAATAACAATATTTTTATAATTTTATTTTTCTATTTAAAATATATGTTTTTGTTGTATTTCGAAAATTTATTAGTTTTAAATTTTGCCAACCAAATGTTTTTTTCTTCTTCTTAACCTCAAACCTACTAAATTAGAATTAATAAAAATACATATTAATTAAAATATTAATTGTATTTGGTCTATACGACGAGTTTGAAAAAACAACACTTAACCAAAATCTATAGGGTTATCACTTCTTTATTGGCCTTTTTTAAAAATGCAAAATCGGCTACCACTGGGCAGCCTTCATGAATTATCGGAAAATAAAAATGTAAAGTGATTCTTAATTCCAGATAAATTCTGTAGTCCGTATTATGGCCCGATTTTTATTTTTTTTAAACAAAGTTGCCACAAAAACTTAGAAATTCCAAAAAGGGCAAGAAAAAACACATTTGCTCGGGATATAAAATTGATTTGATTAAAATTAAAAAAAGGGCCACGATAGGGACTACAGTTTTTTGTTGCCTACGAAAGAAAATCCCGGATTGAAATCGGATAACGCGCCTTGGCTGCATCAACCGATTTTGAACTCAGGGTTGTGGAAAACGCGTTTAAAGTTTACAATTAATTTTAAGCTAAGTACACAGAAAAATTTCAAAAAACCTTGTATGAACAAAATCTAGACCTCGCACTTTTCTACATGTGTACCAAATTTGGGACGAATCGGTTAAAGAGTGTTTTATATATTAATCCTAATAGTCTCAAAAATGATGGTGGAGCATTTATTAGACATTTCATTTCAGTCAAAATGCTTTTATTTCGTACATTTTTTATTTTTGTATTTCTTACGTAGTTTTTATATACATTGATTACTTTTATAGCTTATAAAAAGCCACCAGTACCTGCCCGATATGACGTGCCTTGGTCCACCATCGAGGAATCGTCATTGGCTTTTCTTTAAAGACTGCGTGCAATTCTTGCATGTTTGGATGTATCTCTTTGTTATGCGCTATAATAAATAAAATAATTATGTAGCGGATATGACAGTCGCATATACCGTCATATTCATAAATGGCATAATCTCATATAACATTGTTTTGAATGAATGTACAAACCATTAAGCGGTGATCATGTTTCCTTGTTCTAACTGATATACAGACATTGAACTTAACTAATAGTGAATCATTCTATTGTATTGTATGGTATTTTATGTTATGTTATTATATTGACCTAATTATTATATTATGCTAAGTAGACAATAATTTTACTTTAATTTTACTATATAAACCTGTAACTTCCACTTGAATAAAACAGATTTAAATCTACAATCAAATCGAACTCGCCTATAACTAATTTATTAGCTACATGGCGACCGTGACCAAAGTGCTGCAAATATAAGCACTTGGGCACACTTTGAAAGTTATAAGTGCTAGAAAAACCAAAACCACTATAGCTGAAATTATAAGAACGAAAGCAGTGGTTGAAGAACTATCTGGCCGAGAGATAGTTGGGATGAGCAACCCACATTAATAGCAACCCAATAATAGCAGTCCACCACCACCCTGGAATATTTCGACCCGATTGTGGAAGAAGGTGGAGGATATCGAACAGGCGATAGTGGCTTATTACCTATCTAAAATCTGGCGAGTAAATAGGTAAAATCAAATGCTGAATAGAGTGCGTACTTGATATGCACCTATAGGGAACGGAGGCGATTTCGCTCTTGTTCGAAATTTTTTTTTAATAATAAACTAGGTTTTAAAAGTATACAATTAAAAATTGAAATTAATATCATAAACAATGGAGTTAAAAAAAAAACTGTAATGAATAAAATATTAAAACAAAATTAATTATTAACTACTGACATAAATTAATTTTTTTTTGTTCACATTTAAGCGAGAAATTAAAGAAAATTTTGTAATAATTAAAATATTAGAATGGGTAACCAGGAAACAAAACTGGCAAACACCAAGGCCAATGTCATAAATGAAGTAGTAGTAGAACAAAAAGAGAATGGTTGGAAAGAAATAAAAATTTACTTGGTTATTATAACCGTAGTATTGATGGTAGAATTAGCATTAAAATTATATAAAATGCATAATAAAAGAATAAAAAAGAGAGATATTGGTCAATTTAAAGAAGTAGAGAGAATATAATGGACACTTGGTCCGAAGTTTTGAATAAATTGAAGTCATATGAAGGGCAGATTAGAAAATCATATAAGTGTTTGAATAAGAATAGAGGAATTAGAAGTGAAACTATAGAGAAACATAAGAAAATCTTATTAGATAATTTTGAATTATTACGAACATTTCTAATTGGGTATGAGAATAAGTTAAAATCAGATCACCATAGGGAAGCAATTGCTATCTACAATAATTGTAGGGATAGAATTCTGAAAGTTTCCGCAAAACATAGCTTGCATATAAAAATTCCACACTCACCCACAGAGAGCGCAAAATACGAATGCAGTTCAGAGAGCGAAGATTTGTCCGAAGACGATACTGAAATTGATAAAGAATTGGAATCTGTAGAAAACAAGAACAGCGCAGATATGCCGCAAACTAGTATAGAGTTTTTGCAGACTGTCACCAGGATCTTACCTGATTTTGACGGGAAACACGAAAACTTACAAAGTTTCATAGACGCCTTGAGCATTTTGGAATCTATAAAGGAAACCCATGAAACATTAGCGGTAAATGTAATAAAACCCAAACTAAAAGGTACAGCCAGGAATTTAATTTCTTCAGAAACAACTATACAACAGATTATAAGTAAGTTAAGAAGCACTGTGAAGGGAGAAACAGTTGGTGTTCTCTCAGCAAAACTGATGAATATAAAACAACAAAATAAAAACACAACGGCTTACGTCAAGGAAATAGAAGAGCTTACAAAAGCATTGGAAAGCGCATACATATCAGACGGTTTAACACTTGAAACAGCTGGCAAATATGCAACCCAAGTTGCTGTAAAATCTATGGCAAAAAATACTCAAAATGAGCAAGTCAAAATTATCATGCGTGCGGGACAGTTCCAGACAATGGACGAGCTTATTATGAAATATGTAGATACTTGCACGGAAACGAAAGATTCTTCAGTAATGCACTTCAGAAATCAGAGAGGACGTTCTTTTAGAGGACGTGGTCATAACAATAACCGTTGGCGTAATAATAATCAAAATAGTAACGGCAATAACACTAGTTGTTTATTGAATGGACTCTTTTTTCCTTCAATGAATTTGTATTGGGTTTTTTATCGAGGCAGTATCACCAAGATAAAATTTGGATCAACTCAAGCACTTGAACTTGGTTGCAGCGGAGAAAAAGTGGAAAGAAGTTGAAACACTAACGAGTTGTGAATTTCTGACGACTTTATTGATAAATTTTCTTTCTTAAATACTAAATTATTGCTAAGTTTACAATTTGTTGTTTTTTATTCTATAGTGTGTTCCCTTTGGATAAATGGGAACGCTGCTTATTTAATTAAACATACATACATACGTACATGTGATATTTTTTTTCTTATAATTCATTGCTAAGTTTACAATTTATTATTGGTGCATTGACCAGTGTGGTTCATTGGACTATTGCGACAATTTTATTTGTTTACATAAAGTTTTTATGCAAGTGTGTGTGTGTGTGTTTATTATTGGGGCAAATAAATAAATTTTTGAGTCAGCGTAAATAATTAACAAAAATATAAAGAAAATAAAGATAACAAAAACAAGCGATGTGAATGTATGAACATGCTCCCCGCCGTTGAGCTATGCTCGACAAATTACATTGTATTGATATTTGATATTTTCAATGGTTTGAATGTTCCTGACCTAGTCACTAGATGATATAAGTATTAAAAAAAATAATAATGTTTTTTTTTTGTTTTAATTTTATTTCTTTGTTGTTCAAGCTACTGTTACTGTAAATTCTGATGACGCTGCATGCTGGCAAAGTGCTGCTGGTGAGGTTTGTTGACCTATTTTTCTTCTTCGACCTTGTAGTTTCTGGTAGATTGTCGCAATGATGACTCCGATTGTAAGAAGAAGGGCGCCGTAAGCTACTGCTGCATGGTGTCTTTTTATGTGAGTCAGTTGTTGGGGTAGATTAGTGAGTACCTGTTGGTGTAATTCTTGTTGGATATCCGATATATTTTTTATATGGTCTATGTACCTTTTGAGGTGAATACTGCTGACTTCTTCTTCGGTTGGGTAATTAATTTCACTCATGTTGGCAGTAGCAGTATATGATGTGTACAGGGATGTTGAATAGATTTCGTGTCCCTGAATGAACATAGCTTTGTATTTAAGTGTGCAGTCTGGGCTTATTTTTATTAGTCCAGTGCCCTGTAGACTGAGTCGAATGTGTTCTTCGCTGCACACGGCGGTTATAGGGGTTGAGTGCGGCATGGTGTACATCCATTGATTGTTGTGGTTCAATTGAATGAGTGATGTGGTTTCTACAAACGGAGTTACGTTGCAGTTGGTACTAGTGACATTGTTTAGCAACGAAATTTCACATAGGCATTTGGCTGCATCTGAATTGAATTTAGACTGCATGCTTGAGCACAAGACTTCATCTTCTGTTAATGGTGTGCAAGATGCCCATTGCTGTTCAGTCAACGTATAATATTCATATTGGTGAGCGTTTATGGCGATGATTTGACTGCATGGCTGGATAGCTGTCATCGTGTTGTGGAGAAGAGCTGGTATCGGGTGCAGTTTAAAAAGTTCCAACGTCTCTGGATCACATAGAGGAATTGTTATATGGAAAATTATGTGATTGTTTGCGATTCCTCCCTTCACGTTCGTGATTTTATAGAGCTGAAGCAGATTGTCCTGATTGACTGGTAGTTGTAGTGCTGAGGGTAAGTTATTTCTCACTTGTATCAGCTCGGCTTGAAGTTGTGATGATGACAGCAGTAATGGGCTGATCTTGCCATGTTGAGAGTCAGACAATGCCGTGATTATTGCTGTTTGAGTTCGGTGTAGTCTTGCTGACATCAATGACAATTGTGTAGCTAGTAGAGCAAAACTTTGTATTAACTTAAGTTCATGTTTTTGTTGTTCGTTGTCGCGTAACCTGGAGTCAATTCTGTTTACTTGCTCGTCGAGGTTGTCGAATTTGCTCTGGATCTGAGTTTCATCTTGCTTAAAGATGTTGAGGGTTGAGTCTATGAATGAGGTTTGGTTTTTTAACAGTTGCATTAGATAAGTTTCATCTTCCTTGATCTGTTCGATGGTGTTCGACATTTGTTCAGCATAGGTTGAATCCAGTACCCCAAACAATGAGTTGGCAACATTTCCCACGATATCTACTGCACCACGTTTATTTCTTTTGTTCCTGAGTAAAGTGTTTCCATCTTTAAGATCTGAAAAGCCAAATTTGAGACTTTGGAGAACGTTTATACATGTTGTTTTTTGAGATACGAGGGTACATAGATGCTGTAGGGATGCCGTGCCATTTGTGAAGGTCTGCATTTCTCGCCAGTACGGTTGTAATTCATAATATGTTATGATTTTCCATTCTGACCGTGAAATTCGTGTTGTGCCAATGCCTTCAAAATGTATGCCAATGTTTGGTTGAAACTTAGTTATTTCTATTTTATTCGCGTTGCAGATTAGTGGAAGAGCTAGTAATGCAACGAACATGGTCATCATTACGCCGGAGGTAGCTGTCTTTCGTTTTTTCCTGCTTGGACTCTCGTCTTGTGAAGTTAGCGAAGCTTGTTCCTCTTCCTCATCTGTGTCAACTGGCTGCGACGTGGTTAGTTGTTCCTCGCTAGTGGTGTCTTGTTTGAGTCTCTGCAGTGGTGCCAGATAGTGGATGGCTCGTTTGAGCACACCGGAGGCTGTTTTTACATCTGCAACTCTAACTGTGTTGTCTTTTCCTCTGTATGTCTTTATGACACGCCCTAGTGGCCACTGCATTACTGGAGCATTATCTTCTTTGATGATGACAATGGATCCTGGTTCAAGATTTTTCGACTGCTCTTGCCATTTGTTGCGATACTGTAATTCATTTAGATAGTCTCGGGACCATCTACTCCAGAAATGATGCTTAAGTTGGGAGACCAGTTTCCATCTAGTGGCCAGGCTCGATGCCGCTGGCCTTGCTTGTGCGTCAACTTGGGCCGTGAGTGGTTCACCGATCAGAAAATGTCCCGGGGTCAGCGCGCCTATGTCATTTGGATCGTTTGACATTGGAGAGATGGGCCTTGAATTCAGTATTGCCTCGATTTCTACGATTAATGTTTCAAGTTCCTCATAAGTTAGGGAAGCATTTGCTGCGCTTCTTACCAGAAGATGCTTGGCTGATTTGACAGCCGCTTCCCAGAGGCCACCAAAGTGTGGTGCTCTTGGCGGGATGAAATTGAACTGGATACCCTTGTTGTTGCAGGCGCTTGTAATGGCTTCTTGTTCAGCCGGGGTGTGTATGAACTCTGACAGCTCTGGTAACTTATTTTTCGCTCCAACAAAATTTGTTGCGTTATCACAATATATTTTTTGGCAGTGGCCTCGTCGTCCAATGAATCTTTTGAGGGCACCTATGAAGGCCTCAGTTGTGAGGTCGCTCACTAATTCTAGGTGCACAGCCTTTGTCGCGAAGCAGCAAAAGACTGCAATGTAGGCCTTATGTGGCCTTTTTCCCCGCAGCTTGTAGTGGACTGTTAGAGGGCCACAGTAGTCAACTCCGGTATTAATGAACGGTCGTGCTGGTGTTACCCGTGTTGAAGGCAGGTTTCCCATGACTTGGTTGAGCAGTACTGGCTTAGCTCTGCTACATCTTATGCAACGGTGAACAGTATTTCGAGCCATGATTTTTCCTTTCAGTGGCCAGAATCGCTGTCGTACGATTCCCAGCAGAGTTTGCGCTCCACAATGCTTATTCTCCTGATGGACCATTTCAAAGATGAGTTTTGAAATTGGATCATTGTAGGGAATTAATAATTGATGTTTTGAGTCGAATGGCAACGATGATTCTTCAAGACGACCTCCAACGCGTAGTAAGCCGAAGTTGTCCAGGAATGGTGATAAGTTGCGTAAATTGCTTGTTCCGCGCAATTCTTGATATTTTTTTAGCTGGTCAATCTCTTCCTTGAAGTCCGAATCTTGCATCCCCCTGACTATGTACATCAGGGCAGTGTCTAGTTCGATTGTGGTAAGTGCCTGCTGAGTCTGTTGATTGATGTCCTTGCGCCTGCATCGATTATTGAAACGCAGCATATAAGCGATAATGCGTTGTAGACCGGCAAATGAGTTGTTGTGTCTTATTAGATACATAAAGTCAGATGAAGCTACTGAAGTGACAAGAGCCTCAGGCGCCTTACGTTTTCTTTCTAGTTCCGTTGGGATTGCCAGTTGTGAATTGTATGTGGGTGGCCACATCGACTCGTTTCCGTGTAAAAACAGAGGGCCACAGAACCAAAGTGCACAATCTTTTAGAACGGCTGGTGAAATCCCGCGAGATAAAACATCGGCTGGATTACTTTTTGAGCCAACATGACGCCATTGATCTGCTTGGGTTGACTCTTGAATGATTGCCAGTCTGTTTGCCACAAATGTATGAAAGGCGGCAGATGATGAATTAATCCAGGCCAGAACGATTTCCGAGTCGGTCCAGAACCAGACAGGACATGATAATTGAAGATCAGTTTTGATTCTTGATGCAAGCTGAGCTCCAAGTACTGCCGCGCAGAGTTCCAACTTTGGTATAGTTTGTCGCTTAAGAGGGGCGACCCGAGATTTTGCGCAAAAAATTCGAGTCATGGTGGTTCCATCCTTGAATGTGGATTGGATGTATGCCACTGCGCCGTATGCTTTTTCTGATGCATCGGTGAAGATGTGTAGTTGCATCGACTGGGGCACCTTTCCCTTACCAATGTGCCGCGATACCCGAAGAGTTTTTAACGCGTTCAGGTCGTTTCTGAATGTAGCCCATTTAGTGTGTAACGATTCTGGCAGCGACTGATCCCAGTCAAACATTAATTCCCGTAACTCTTGTATAAATATTTTTGCTGTTATTATGACTGGTGCTAATAACTCCAACGGATCAAAAAGCCTTGCTAGATCGGATGTGACCGATCGTTTAGTGATTCTCCGAACCGAGTCAATGTTGACCTTTACGCAGAAGGTGTCATCCTTTGGGAGCCATGTGAGGCCTAACGTCTTGATCGAATCCACCTTTGAGCTTTCAAAATCTAAATTGACTTCCTGATCTCCTTTCGAAATGTACTGCAACAATTGTGGGTTATTGGCACACCATTTGCGTAGGTTAAAGCCATTCTCCTTCATGATTTGTATGAGTTGCTGTTGTAGTGTTAACGCTGTCACCAGGCTATCGGATCCACCCAGGCCATCATCAACGCAGAAACTTTCTTGGAGAAACTGCGACGCGAGCGGGTACCGTATCGTGTTTGCCTTGGCGACCTGCTGCAGGCATTTTGTTGCTAAGTATGGTGCCGCTCTGGTGCCGTACGTAACTGTGTTTAGTTGATAGTAAGTTATGGGTTGCGAGGGTTCCTTTCGCCAAATTATTAATTGAAGGTGACGATCCTTAGGCGAGACGAGTATTTGTCGGTACATCTTCTCGATGTCAGTTGTGAATACATATTTGGGCAACCTGAACCGTAGAAGTATGGAGAACAAGTCACTTTGAATAGTTGGACCTGTGTACATTAGGTCATTCAGTGAGTGTCCCGATGAAGTTTTTGCTGAAGCATCAAATACGACCCGAAGCTTTGTGGTTGAGCTTTCCGGTCGTTGCACGCAGTGATGTGGAATGAAATAGTTTGGAGAGCGAATCGCTTCTGCTGGTATCTTTGTCATGTGTCCCAGCTTTTCGTATTCTTCCATGAAATTAGCATATTGAGCTTTTAATTCCGGGGTTTTCTGCAATCGCCGTTCCAGAGAAAAGAAGCGATTGATTGCGATTCCGTGTGAGTCACCTAAAGCCTCAGGACTTTGATGGAAAGGAATCTGCACCACAAATCGATTTTGATTATCCTTTATGGTGTGTTGTTCGAAGTGATTTTCGCATTGTTTATCTTCGATGGACATTGGTTTACTGGATGTTTTGATCTCTTCTAGTTCCCAAAGTCGGGCGATGGAAGCATCAAGTGATTCATCAGCGGTGCATATTCCGCACGTCAGATTGTTGGGTTGTTCCTCCTGTATTTTTCCAGAAACTATCCATCCGAATACAGTGTTCTGCAGTGTTGGAAGCTGATTTGCCAATTTTATTTGTCCGATCGCTAGCAAGTCGTGATAGTGTTCTGCGCCCAGCAGAATGTCGATTCTATCGGGGCGGTTGAAAGCTGGATCAGCGAGTGCCACATTTTTGGGTAGTGGCCATTTGTCAGTATTGATGAACTGTGATGGTTGTGGTGCCAATATACGCGGCAGAACAAAGGCCTCAAGTCGCGTCGAATACTTGTTAATTCGGGATATGAGTCCTACATTTACTCGGTGCCTTGTCTTTGTATTTGTTGAACCGATTCCATTGATGCTTATATTCGAAATCTGTCTGGAAATGCCGAGACATTTTACTAGACGTTCCGTGATGAAATTGACTTGTGAACCGGAGTCGAGTAAAGCACGGCATTCCACTTCTGTTCCATTTGCTTGTATTTTCACAACTGCTGTGCTGAGTATCACGTACGAACTTGCTTGTTGATTATTAGATGCTGCTAATGAGGTAGCTTTTATGTCGTTGGTCGCCTGAGATGATGACGTTGAAGATGAAGGCCCTGCGCCCCCCGCTGTTTTAGTTGATGCGGCTGATGATACCTTTTGATTGTCCTTTTTGTTTGAGGACTCTTGCTTGTTGTCCAAATGCAACAGTGTGTTGTGTTTTTTATTGCACTTCATGCAACATCGTGAAGTGCATTGTTTTGCTGAATGTCCCGTACGTAAGCAGTTCACACAACGTTTTTGCCTTTGTGTGTAGTTAAGTCGCTCCGAGGGTTTTAATTTCAAAAAGGTCTGGCACTGAAATAGTTTGTGAGTGCCATCGTTGCATAGCGTGCATGCCACATTGCCTTGGTGTGTTGAAGCTACTGAAGCGCACGACTTGGCTGACCCTTTTTCCTTCTGCCCCATGGCTTCCATTGATTGAAACCGGGTCTCTAGAAATTCTAGGAATTGGCTCACATGCTGCAATTCCTTTGGATTTTCTATTGTTTTTTCATATTGCGAGTGAAGACCCCGTTCTAACTTTTTTATGAGAAGATGAAGCAGCTTTGGACTCCATGAACAAGTGTCCACCCCTATATTGTTGAGGGCATGCAGACACTCTTGAGTGACATCATGTAACTGTTTTATGGAGGCTGCTGACGTCCCAGATGACGGCTGATCGATTATTTTCTGCATTAGTGTTGATACTAGTACACGCTTATTGTTGTACCGGTCTTGTAATGCTTTCCAGGCTGTCTCATAATTATCAGCGGTTGCGGAAAGATGGCTGATGAGTTTTTCAGCTTCACCGGTTACGTTCGCCTTGAGATACCATATTTTCTGCACAGCGGGAATGTTTTGGTTGACTACCAGCTGTGAAAAAAGATCAGCGAACGCAGGCCATTTCAAATAATCCCCTTCAAATTTCGGAATTGTAATTTTGGGAAGTGGCAACGCGTTCGTTTGTGCACACTCTGCCCTGTATTGTGCTGTAGGTACTGTTGTGTGTTTGAAGTTTTGTATCACCATTTTTTCTAGATCCTTGTACGAGTCCATGTCATATCCTTCTTCGAGTGGGTTGACACAGTTTTCCCAAATTGAGAAATGTAGCTCCTGGATCTGTTCCCATAGCTTCTCTTTCAATTTCATGTTTGTTGTTGTTGGGTCCGTTGTGATTACCCGTTTTAGAGATGATATCATTACGTTTTGTCTTCTAATGGATAAGGTAATTTGCGACGCTCTTGCGGATGGAGTAGGTGTTGGGAAAGCCATATCCTGCTGTTGAATTTGTGGAGGCTGATGATGAGCTTGTGTCCTTGCCGTTGTTATAGTTGACTTAGCGGCGGCCAGTTCTTGATGTTGATACTCTGCTTCTGGATTGGTTGGACCTTTTTGCTGGTTAACCGGTGTTTGCATCATTTCCGACTCAAATTCCTGCCTGTATTTTTCCACGAGCGCCGCTATGTCAGTGTAGTAATTACTGACAAAATAATCGTGGTTTAATGGTGGATTTTCAAGACAACGTATTTTGTTGTCAGTTATCTCGAAATCCGCCCATGCGCTATTCAACCTCCTAAGGCGTTCCTTATAGTACTCTAGGGTCTTCCTGGACTGGGAGTCCTTCTTATAATTTTTTATGATTCCCTGTATGATATCACCCGTTTCGCGTTGGGATTGAGCCAATACGTCCATACTGATTTTTTCTTCTGCCATCTTCTGAAGCTAGCACAATGCACTGATGATCCGTTTCAAATATTAATTTTGAAATCGAATCGTTGTACGGGATGAGCAATTGGTGTTAAATCAGGATTTTGCCCGGATCTCAATTTGCCGTATTTGTAGATGTTGTGCTACTGGTGTATGGCGGCGTGTGTTCAAGGCGTGTTCAGAATTCCTTACCACTGGTGGGGGGAAACTCTAAACAACGATCTCGTCTTTTGATGATAGTTGTGAGTAGACTTGTGCTACTGGTCACAGATTGAATTGTGTGATAACTGCGGGTAGCCTTGCGCTACTGCTTACAGCTTAAATTGTGTGATAACTGCGGGTAGCCTTGCGCTACTGCTTACAGCTTAAATTGTGTGATAACTGCGGGTAGCCTTGCGCTACTGCTTACAGCTTAAGATCCCTGGAACTTGATGAAGTTGGGAATATTTGTTGATTTGTTGAAAATCCAAAAGACTGAAACCCGACCTGGTACAGTACAAGCGTGTCTAATTGGATAATGGTTGCATATGGTATGACCAAAATGTTTACAGAAATGTTTTTCTAGAACTGATGATATTCTGGTCACCAATGTTTGTAGGCAACAATGTTTTGAAGGCTGTTGAATCGCGGGGTAAATTTGTGTTGAAAATCTCCACTGAAGAGAGATCACGTCGGCGTCACCAAATGTTTATTAAATGGACTCTTTTGTCCTTCAATGAATTTGTATTGGGTTTTTTATCGAGGCAGTATCACCAAGATAAAATTTGGATCAACTCAAGCACTTGAAATTGGTTGCAGCGGAGAAAAAGTGGAAAGAAGTTGAAACACTAACAAGTTGTGAATTTCTGACGACTTTATTGATAAATTTTCTTTCTTAAATACTAAATTATTGCTAAGTTTACAATTTGTTGTTTTTTATTCTATAGTGTGTTCCCTTTGGATAAATGGGAACGCTGCTTACTTAATTAAACATACATACATTTTTTTTTTATAATTCATTGCTAAGTTTACAATTTATTATTGGTGCATTGACCAGTGTGGTTCATTGGACTATTGCGACAATTTTATTTGCTTACATAAAGTTTTTATGCAAGTGTGTGTGTGTGTGTTTATTATTGGGGCAAATAAATAAATTTTTGAGTCAGCGTAAATAATTAACAAAAATATAAAGAAAATAAAGAAAACAAAAACAAGCGATGTGAATGTATGAACACTAGTAATCGGAACTACAATGCTAATCGGGGCAGAGGCCACCGAAATTTTAATAATAACAACCGTGGTTATAATAATAATAATCACTACCGTACGAGTAATGTACGAGCCATAACTCAACAAGAACATGAAACGGAAAAGTAATTCACACCCTTGAGAATACAAAGTATGACAAAAGACGATTCAACCGTATTTTACATTTAAATCTGAATTTAAGCATTTTTGTAAAAGTCTATGATGGTGAAACTAACAACCTATTAACTTTGTTGGTTGATACTGGAGCGGATATATCGTTACTAAAACAGAACGGCATTAAATATGAGTGGGTTAATGAATATAATATAACTACAATTAGTGGAATAGGTGAAGGGACGATACGGTCACTGGGTACCACACATTTGGAACTTCGTATTAAAAATTACTTTGTTCCTCATGAGTTTCACATAGTACCCGAAAATTTTCCTATTCCATGCGACGGAATACTGGGTATAGATTTCATCAAACACTACAACTGTATCTTGGATTTCGGTGAAACGCAAGATTGGTTTATATTAAGACCCGGAAATGTTCGGGACGGAATTCACATCCCAATCTTACACTACAGTTCGGATGAT
Source organism: Leucophora obtusa (assembly GCA_949987735.1). Classification (NCBI taxonomy): domain Eukaryota; kingdom Metazoa; phylum Arthropoda; class Insecta; order Diptera; family Anthomyiidae; genus Leucophora; species Leucophora obtusa. Next base: position 72,228,712 of record OX465296.1, read on the forward strand.
ACTATCTTGTTACCAGCACGTTCCGAAGTTATTAGACAAATAAAGATAAACACAATGAAGAAGTACTTGTTGTTAATCAAGAACCACAACCAGGAGTAATAATAGGTAATACAATAGTAAACAGTAAAAGAGCTTTCATCAGGGTTATTAACACTAATACAGTAACAGTATCACTTAAATGTATTGATGTAGTATCGGAAAATCTCGACAATTATACAACATCATCTACACAGAAGTGTAGTGGATCCAGAAAAGTTGAAATTATGCACAAATTGTCAAAAAGCTTTCCTGAACCATTTAAGGAACAAATGGAAAAATTATTCACAGACTACATTGATATTTTCGGATTAGATACGGTACCCATCACTGCCAACAATTTCTATACACAAAAACTTAAACTCAAAGACAAGGAACCCGTTTATATTAAAAACTACAGGATACCCCATACATACAAGATCGAAGTTGATACACAGGTTAAAAATTTAGTAGAAGACGGCATCGTTGAACCTTCCACATCAGAGTACAATAGCCCACTACTCCTAGTACCAAAGAAATCACTACCTAATTCAGATAAGAAGAGATGGCGTTTGGTAGTAGACTATCGTCAAATAAACAAAAAACTAGTCGCTGATAAATTTCCACTACCAAGAATCGAAGATATTTTAGATCAATTAGGAAGAGCAAAATACTTTTCGTGCCTAGATTTAATGTCAGGTTTCCACCAAATTGAGCTCGACGAGAAGTCAAGAGACATTACATCCTTTTCTACAAGCAACGGCTCATATCGGTTTAAACGGCTCCCCTACGGATTGAAAATTGCTCCAAACTCTTTTCAGCGGATGATGACAATAGCATTTTCAGGGTTAAACCCCTCACAAGCATTTTTGTATATGGACGATCTAGTGGTAATAGGTCGATCGGAGAGACAAATGATAAATAAGTTGAAAAGCGTTTTTGATCTATGCATAAAATATAATCTGAAGTTGCATCCTGAAAAATGTTCATTCTTTAGACATGAAGTAACTTTTCTTGGGCATAAATGTACCGATAAGGGCATTCTGCCGGATGATGGAAAATATGAAGCAATTAGGAAATATCCAGTTCCAACTGACGCAAATAGTGCAAGACGATTTATTGCGTTTTGTAATTACTATCGAAGGTTTATTAAAAACTTCTCTCTTCACTCACGTCACATTACGCGTCTGTGCAAGAAAAATGTACCATTCGAGTGGACAGAAGAATGTAATAACGCATTTCTTTACTTAAAGGAAGCATTAATGCTACCAACCCTCCTACAATATCCAAACTTTGATAAGGAATTTTGTATAACAACTGACGCCAGTAAGCACGCTTGCGGAGCGGTATTAAGTCAGGAGTACAATGGCAAACATCTACCTATAGCATATGCCACGAAAACACAAGGAGAGAGCAACAAATCAACAATCGAGCAAGAGCTCACAGCTATCCATTGGGCCATATTACATTTCAAACCATATATCTACGGAACACGTTTTCTTGTAAAGACCGATCATAGAGCTTTGTCATACCTGTTCTCGATGAAAAATCCAAGTTCAAAATTAACAAGAATGCGCTTGGACTTGGAAGAGTATGATTTTACAGTTGAGTATCTCAAGGGTAAAGAAAATTACGTTGCTGATGCTTTATCAAGAATAAGCATTGAAGAATTTAAAGAATTACACAAAAATGTATTAGTAATAAATAAAGCGACCACAAGGTCCGACACCAGAATGAACGAAAAAGTAACTAAACAAAAGCATCATGAAAATATAAAGGAAAAGCCCAATATATGTGAGGTCATACAATATGATGACGTTAAAAAACTAGTAAAGTTAATATTAACTCCAGGAAGATGCTTATTGAAGCATGGAAAATTAATATTGAAGCGAATAAATGTTGAAGATCTGTGTACTAATGGGAAATTGGACCTAGGAGGATTTTTCCTAAGGCTAGAAAAAGAAGCCGGTATGCTGAATCTTGAAAAATTAAAAATGGCACCCGATGAAGAAATTTTTAAATTTGTATCTATAAATGAATTCAAAAGAATGGGCAGTGATTATTTGAAAAAATTAACAGTAGCGCTACTGCCAAAGGTGACCATAATTGATGCTAAAGATAATGATAAAATAAAAATAAATAAAATATCATGATAATCCAGCGGAAGGCGGCCACTGCGGGATATCAAGAACATTAGCGAAAATTAGAAGACATTACAAGTGCCTTCACACGTGAAAAAATATATTAAAACATGCCAAAAATGTCAAAAAGCTAAGATAACAATACATACTAAGACACCAATGATACTGACACAAACCCCAGCAACTGCATTCGACATCGTATTAGTGGATACCATTGGTCCATTACCAAAGACGGAAAATGGTAATGAGTATATTGTCACATTAATATGTGACCTAACTAAATATTTAGTGGCCATACCAATATCGAACAAGAGTGCAAGCACAGTTGCAAAGGCTATATTTGAGTATTTTATACTATGTTACGGTCCAATGAAGACGTTCATATCAGATGCGGGAACAGAGTATAAGAACTCAATAATAACGGATTTATGTAAATATATGAAAATCAAGAATATTACCTCTACTGCATATCACCATCAGACTCTAGGTACTGTGGAACGCAGTCACCGAACTTTCAACGAATATATACGTTCATATATATCGATTGAACGAGACGATTGGGACGAATGGCTTAGATACTTTACATATTGTTTTAACACCACTCCATCGGCAGTTCACGGTTACTGTCCATACGAACTAATTTTTGGACGAATACCTTATGGTTTTCATTATTTTAATAGTCTAGATAGAATAGATCCTATTTATAATATAGATGATTATAGTAAAGAAGTGAAGTATAGGTTAGAAATTGCATACAAGAGAGCAAGATTACTACTAGATAAGGCTAAGGTTAAGCAGAAACAATTTTATGATATAAATACAGAACAGTTAGATTTAAATTTAGGAGATTTGGTTTTATTAAGGAATGAGGTAGGACATAAGTTAGACAATAGATATGAGGGCCCATATAAGATTATAGAAATAGGTGATAACGATAACATATTAATAGAAACTAAGGGAAATAAGAAGCAGAAGGTTCACAGGAATAGAATTAAACTTTTTAATTGAAACAAGTAATTTTTTTCTTTTCACAAAATCATTATTTCTTAACGTAATACTACAAAAGATGAGTTAAAAACATAAAACAACGATAAGTTTGGTGTACCAATATATAGAAAATAATAATAATAATAATAATAATAACCAATATATTAAAAAAAAAAGAGAAGAAAATAATAATATTTTCAAGATGATATGTAATCTGTCATTGAATTAAAACCAAGGTAACAATGAGTAAAGAATATTCATATGCTTAATAGCGTATGAACATTCTTCCAGAAAATGGAGGTGTAGCGGATATGACAGTCGCATATAACGTCATATTCATAAATGGCATAATCTCATATAACATTGTTTTGAATGAATGTACAAACCATTAAGCGGTGATCATGTTTCCTTGTTCTAACTGATATACAGACATTGAACTTAACTAATAGTGAATCATTCTATTGTATTGTATGGTATTTTATGTTATGTTATTATATTGACCTAATTATTATATTATGCTAAGTAGACAATAATTTTACTTTAATTTTACTATATAAACCTGTAACTTCCACTTGAATAAAACAGATTGAAATCTACAATCAAATCGAACTCGCCTATAACTAATTTATTAGTTACAATTAAATAAAAATAAAACAAAAATTATAATAAGAATAAAATTAAATAAAAATGCAAAAAATGTTATGCACAAAGTTAACACTTACAATATTACTTGAGACTAAAACATATTTTACAAAAAAATATGTGTACATTTCATGGATTGTAACCGAAACGATGCGGCTATCGGTAAGGGTAACGCTATTTCAGATTATTTCGGCAACGGTATTTTAGGGGTAACACTATTTCATTTATTTTGGTATCGGTATTTTCAGGATAACGGTTTTTTTGGTAACGGTATTTTAATAATAACGGTTTTTTGATTATTTCGGTAACGATATTTTAAGGTTAGCGGTATTTCGGTAACGGTATTTTAAGGACATCGGTAGTCAGTTTTTTCGATGCATCCCTAAATTTTTTTACGAAAGACAAACGAGATTAAAAACAGCACCAATTTACCAACTTAATGTACGAAAAATACTCAATAATCCAGTGCAATTGCCAAAAATAGAAAATTAAAAATATCGGTAACGGTATTTAATTTATATCGGTAAGGGTATTTTAAAGGTATCGATATTTAATTTATTTCGGTATCGGTATTTTAAGGGTAACGGTATTTCAGTTATTTCCGTAACGGTATTTTAAAGATAGCGGTATTTCGGTTATTTCGGTAACGGTATTTTAGGGGTAACGGTAGTCAGTTGAAAGGGTTTTGAATTGATAATGGTATTTTAGCGGTATTGCCTGCCAACCCTGGTAAATTTAATTTCTGCGAATTTTTTACTGAAATTCTCAGAGCATATGGTGCTTTAAGCAATATTTATGTTGCTTTTTGATGACCCAAAACGCTAAAATTTTGCTCATGGTGCCAAAACAAAAAAAAAAGCACTAAAACAGTGCTTTTTTATTTTTTGGTTAGTGCTTTTAGTGCTTTTTTAACCATTTTTCATATTTGTGTTTTTGCAATTAAATTGTTCTACAAAAGGTCACTAATTTTTTTAAGTGGAACATTTTATACGGAAACTTTTTTAGGTTTTAAGCCAGACCAAATGTAAAAATAAATCATCAAAATCGTCAGCCATTTTATGAGAAATCGTCAGGAAATCGTCATCAGTTAATATCATAAAAACACTAGTTTTATATATTTTTTATTCGAAACAAAATTTTTTATCTATTAAATAAATTTAAATATATTTTTTATTCGAAATTTAATTCATTTTAACTGCTTGACAATATCGCTGCTCTTAAGATAATTCATAATTTTTATAAATTCGAATTATATATAACTGGATGTTATTTTCTACTTCACCTGTAAATATATGGTATTTATGCTATGATTAGTTACAGTTAAAACACCTCATAATGCGTTATGCGGTTTAAGTTCTCATAAATAATTTATATAGACTTTAAGTTCGTGATTCTGAACTTTGTTTTTAAAACTTTAGTTCAATAATTTACAAATAAGCCAAACACAGAGTATTTCGGCATTTTTAACCGCGATTTTCTAAAACATGTGACGTGATTGAGACATTTTAAAAATATATTTAGAATCAGCATTTCTAAATCTCTAAAAAGTACCAAAGTAAAAATCCCTGAAAAAAGTTCATTTTGTAAAGCTGTTTAAATTAAAATTAACTTAGTTCCAACTTTTGTTTGTTAATTGTTTTCAACCATGAACATATTCTTCCAAACAGACTTGAGAAGTATTGCGAATCACAAAATCGCGATTCGAAAAGAACAATTTGCGTTTTTTTTAAAGCTTTTTTAATTGTTTTGTGAATTGGATGGTATTTATAATTAAATAAAATATAGAAACCTTTCTATGTGAGCTGTTTATTTCTGTTTTTAGTTTTAAATTAAAATATACATGTAGGGTAGAGGGGGGATCTTTCGCCACTTTTTTTTCAAAGCACTGTCATTTCTTAACCCCTAATTATTTCTCAAAAATTACTTTCAAATTGAAAATCTACATATGTTGGCTTTAATTTCTATGATTTTTATTCTAATTATTAGCATATTTTCTATTATTTTTTTAATGTTTTTCAAAGTAACTCAATTCGGCGTTACTGCCCCAAACCTGGGGTATATTCGCCAAAAGAGCTAGATACAATTTCAACAAAAAAATTTGTTAATACAACAAAGTCAATCTTTTAATAACTGAAATAAATAATTTATAATGAGTTCTTTAAGATATGTGATTCTTTTTAATCAAAAAATATCCACTACATTAAAAAAAAATAATTTAAAACTATAATATAATGATTTTTCAAAATTACAAAAAACTGAATAATTAATATAAATTTAAGAATGAACACGATTGTTCTAATTTACTATTAAACATATTTTAAATATATAGAAAAGTCTTATAGAGCATTTTAGGCAGGGATGCACCAACTATTCTTAGCTCCAGGGGCCATCTGGTGATTGTGCCCCAGAGACAGGCACTAACATAAAATTAATATTTTTTCACACTTTTTAAGCATTTACTAAAATCAAATTATCATTTTCTGAAAGCTTAGGATCATAGGTCCAACATAATTAAAAATTATTTTTTTATCACTCGATTTGAGGAAGATATTGCGAAATGTAGTTCCTTTCAATTATTTTTTTGGCATCCCAAAAACACAAAAACACGTCTGTCTGCGACCACATGTGATATAAATTCGTCAAAGTGGATGTCAAGGAAAGGTAATTGAAAAATGCGCAAAATATATTTTTTCCAATTTTTTATCTCCCTTAACATCGGAGAAAAATGGGGTTAGTGTATGTGCCCCACTGGCGAAGGATCCCCCCTCTACCGTACATTACTTTTTTACTTATAAATTTATTTAATTTTTTTATTAAAAATGCATAGTGCTTTTTTACGCTTTTTAAGCGAAAAAACAACGCTTTTTACGCTTTTTTGCAAAAAATTTGCGCTTTTTACACTCAAAAAGTTGGCAACACTGGTGCTGGCCACTGTAAAACTTCCACAACATTGAAAACTTCCACACACTGAAATGGCCTAGCTAAGCGACTGGTGTGCTTAAGGTTATTGTCGTATTGGAATATGCTTGCAGCAGCAATTTTTTCCTGCATGAGAGGAAGCATGTGCTCTTGTAGTAACCCTCTGTGTTTATTCTGTCCTCAATTTTGACTTCTGGTCCCTTATCCCTCAAATTTCGGATCCGCAGATATATGGAGATATATGAAAACATGTATGGTCATACATCGAACTAGACATGGACGTATATGCATGCCCATGTATAATCATATACAAGTCATGTATATTTCTATTTTCCCATGGGTAATTATAAATAAAAAACAAAAAATTTTATCGATTTTGGATTTTTACAAAGGTATTTACTAGTAAGCGTCGCATAACCTTCTTTGCTGAATTATTGCAAATTATGAGTTAACATAATTACGTGTTCTCATACCCTTAACATAAGCTCGGTAAAATCTAATTTATTAATATTAATATGAACGCAAATAAACAACGTGAGCAATTTTAGATTACCGACGTTTTTTCTTGAATTTTCTCATATTTACAAGAAATTGATGCCAAGATATTGGTAAAAATAGAAATTAAGTAGATTATTCGAGTAAATTATGCGCAAAGACTCTGCAGAAAAATTTTAAAATTTGGTAAACATTATTAAGTTTTTAAGTAATTCATGCGAAAAATCAAGTTTATTTGTTATTTTACCGGTTATTCTTCCAAGCGAAATTCGACTCCTGAAACCTAATTTCGGCTGGGACTGTAAGTTTGAATTCTTACATGTATACATTTGATAACGATAACTAAATAACTTTGTTGCTGTAATTACGCGATTCAGTGGGCAAGGTTGTCGCAACGAATCTGTTTAAAAAACTGCTTACAAAATACTGGGCGCAAGTGTACTTAAGTGCAGGCCTTCATATATTATCCCAGTCCTAAAATTTGTCATGGGACAAGAGTAGACGTGTTTTATTTGCTGTCCGTGAAAATAAACTTTGTTAATTAAATATAGCCTATATCAATATGCAAAAGTGTTAATAAATATATTCTTTAAAATAATAACATACAAAACTCTAAAAAAAAAGAAAAAACGTTTGAAATAATTAAGTGTTCTTTAAAATTTTTAATTTAATAGAAAAAACCTAGTTTCTCGTAAGAAGAATATATAAAAGCAAAAGTATAGGAAAAGGAATAAAATTAAAAAAAAAAAAAAACAACAAAATATACCGGTTGAGAAATTATAAGAGAGCAAAACAAAAAAAAAAACATTATCTTTGATTTTTTTTAAATATTTTTATATACACTCAGAGACAAAAAAAAATAAACATCTATAGATATATAATAAAAACACTCTTATACAATAACAGATTGTTGTTGATATTTTAATCTGCTATAGCTTACGTAAATTTTCTTGTATTTGATTTGCAACCTTTTTGTGTTGAAGAGAGGAAAAAAAAAATTCTAAAGAATTGCAATAAAACAATAACAGAAACTTCAGTTTAAAAGACACCTAGGAAATAAATTAAAAGAAAACGAGAGACAAATTACGCGATATCATCCACCTGTAAAGTTTGCTTAACATCTTGTAGTAGAGACAAAATTTCCTGTGGAATATGTAAAAATAATCTTCATCCGAAATGTGCGCTTCAAGAAAACCCAACTTTAACTGCGGAGATAGTAAAAATGATTAAGAAAAGTGATTGCGGTCTACTATTCAGATGTAAAACATGTACTTCAGATTCTACACCCTTAACTACACAAGAATCAAACAAAGATAACAATGTCAATCCTGCATCAAAGTTAGAAGAATTAGAGAATAGTATCAAAGCCTTAACTAAAATAATTTCAGAAGAGGTTATGTCTCAACTGACTTCAATTAAATCTGAGATGGAAAAGTGCTTGTCGAAATCAATAAGTACTGAAGAACTTGTGCACTTAAAAATACATAACCTAGAAATTGAAAACAATTCTTTAAAAAGGCAACTAAATAGAGCTGACATCCTGGTTAATGGTTTGCCTACAGATCTAAATAAAGAAAATTTATATGCTGTGGTTTTTAAAATTGGGGAAAGTCTTAACGTAGATATTCAACACAACGATATAAACATATGCACTTATATTAAAAATAAGAAAGAGGTTATGGTTAAGTTCAACAGCGTATTCAAACGAGACATGCTAGTGAAAAATTATTTTGAATCACGCCCTTTAAAACTCGATCATTTGATTACAAATGATAGTGATAATTTTGGACAGATTTCATCAGACGTTGCTAGAGAAACTGTAACAGGGGACAATCAACCAAAAGCATCCGTAGTTAATAGGGTTTATATAAACGATCACCTGCCGCCAATAGCAGCTAAGCTAAATTTCATATGCCGTAAAATGCGGAAGGAAAACAAAATCAAAAAATTCAAGCTGTATAACAGAGACGTCCCTGAGGTTAAGATTACTACACTTGAGGGTTTCAAGGAGTTTCAATCTAGAAAAACTTTGTGAATTTTTGAAAATTGTTTCTTCCCAGAATACACAACAAGATATTGTACAAAACAGTGCTGTAATATTATCGAACTAATAACTAATATTTTTAAAACCGTTTTCCATGCTATTAATATTATTAAAATCTTAATTATTGTTTTATGCTGCAATTAGTTTACAGACATTTAGTTAGTTTAAAAAGTTTGCTTAATTTTAGAATCACTTAAAATAAAAACAAAAACAAAAGAAAAAAAAAATGAACAGAAACAAAGGAAATGTTGAAATAAGAGATTTTAAATAAATGTTATATTTATAAAAAAGTCACTACACAAATTTGATCAATTATAATATTTCAATAATGCACTATGTTTCAGAAATCATATCGCACAAAAAATTACAAAGTTTGGCAAACATTTAATTTTTTTATATTTTTATCTATAAAATTCTGTTGTTTTTATTTTTACTTTAAAACTTTTTAAAAGGGTTACTGAATGGTTTTTTTGTTTTAGATCAAGTAGTAAGTAACCTGTTTCAAACAATAAATAACTATAAAATAATAAATTTTTTTGAATAAAAATTATAACTGTTACGTCCCTGGTTGAAACATAGTATAACAAATATTGTAAATGAATTGTACGAGAAATATTAAAAGCAAAGTGAGTTTGAAGAGTTGTTAATTTTGAGAATTTAATAAAAAGCTCATTTTCTAAGCACAAAATTGAAGAAATACACAAAAGAAAGCAAGAAAATATTTAAAGTATTGTAGAATAAATATTATAAATGAAATTAACAAAAATATTAGAAAAAAACATAAAAAAGAACACAAATAAAACTAAAATATATAAATGAATTCAGAAAATTTTGTTAAATAAACCTTAAAAGAGTTCTTCTTCAGTTCTGTTTAATTGTCGAAGAAAATCAAATTAATTAATTTGTTAATTGTTAATTTTTCATATGCTGCTGTTTTTTTAGTTTTATTTTTTTATCTATCACATTTTAAGTCCCATAATTGTCGAAAATTTTTATATTCATTTACAAAATTAATGCAGTTTTCATTATTTGTAATTGTCGCCATTTATTTTTCTTAATGCGCAATTATAAGGGCACCTCACAGTACGACTGCTTTCAATGAACTAACACATTAAAAACAGTAAACGTCGATACACATGATGGAACATTCGAGTTTAGAAACACAAAATATCAAAAAATTTTGATAACATGAATTTCAACACGACACATTGTTACACACAAGGGAACATTCGTCAGAAAATTGGTATTTTCTGGCGAATTTTCCTTCGTAGCTTTGCGACATAGCTTCGCGATATGAGAATATACCCTGCGGGAAATGAAGGGTCGATTGATCCAAAGTGACAAATCTGAGACAGGTGCATAGGGGACAGGTTACAAAACTGATGTAAACCCAAATTTCGGTGTATCAAAAAGTGGTAATTCCAGCAAAATATTCAACCTCGTGACTATTGAAATGGAGGCCAAACATTAACTGGTTCATTTTGGATATATCCTATAACTGGAGAAAAAATATCGTAACATCAAATTGACAAAAGTAACTAGTACCTTTGCAGTTGAAGTAGTGATATAACACAGAACAGGTGCAGTATAATTAGATGTGTATGAAAAAATGGCGATCGGTACCGTAAAACCCTTTAACAAAGTTTACATAATACTTAACTTTGTGGCCACAGAAATGATGACATAATAATAAACTACGAGTAGTTCAAAAACAGTGTTTGGATACGAGTATGCATAATAGAGTGTCAATGACAAGTAAAACAAACTGTTCAGTGACTGACTAAAAGTCTGTACAACCCTTTTGGATTTATTCACAAACACTGAGGATGTTATATCCAAAGTCAGAATTTTTTATTGGATATTTTGATTACCGATTCTGTCTCTAATCGTTGGTGAAAATGTTTTATAATACCGATATTACCATTATGAAATAGAGGAAAGTATTCCAAAAAAAAATCACTAGGGAAGCTAAATCACTAAGGGGTCGAAATGACCCATAGACCTAAAATAGGTAGATCACATCTGTATTTGCAAAAATTAATAAGAGAAGATAAATTTATGTTAATAACTAAAAACTAGCTCAAAAAGCCCAAAATGACCCGAAAACCAGTTTAGTGTTGAATTCAGGAATGATCTTTGTAAATTACGCACATATTTTTTTATATGTAAACTTAACAGGGTTTTACTTAAAATATGTGCCCATATTTTATAATACGATAGACGATTATCATACACTTTTCGAAGTTTAATAACTATCATATTACATACAATTTTTAATTGACTTAAGCTTATATGACACTTGCTAGTTTCTAGACTCTGGTTTTTTGCACCAGCAATGCAAATCATATGAAGGGTACTGCATTACCAACATCAATTTGACAGTTTGATAGTTTTTCGATATAGTTGTTCTCTTCACATACATTATTTCTCACATAAGGAAATTCGTGCTCTCTTCTATTTTGGATTATTAATACTGAAACTAGCAAGTGTCATACGGGCTATATTGGCATAGACAAGCAACTTGATGGAAACTCACAAGAACAAGTCTAAAGCGGTCAAACCGCACGATTTCGGTGACTATTGCCCATGCCCTCAAATCGATCGTGCAGAATGTCCAGGTCGCATCAGCTATGTGGCACGTAGCACCACATATCGTTCACATCCATATCATCCAATTTTGGCCAAAGAAATCATCATAATGTGATAATTACCAGTGAAAAGGAAATAACGATAGGAATTTTCTTCCGACTACAAAACATTCATTGTGTAGGTTATGATTGACAAGACTTCAATTAGCCACACTCATCGATGTGTCGACCATGGTGTGTCTCGTTAAGAGATGATGCTACGGGTCGTAGCCTGTTTAGAGGGTTGACGGTTTGATTCCCGGTCATGGAATACACAAAAAGTTTTTGATATAGAGGCAATTTAACGATCAAAAATACTTTGATCAATTCACACATAAACTTCTTTTTGTAAATGAATTTTAAAAAATTGTATTTCATATTCGTAATGTATATAAAATTGTTCAGAATTTATGCAGAAATCCTGAAAAGAAACTTGAAATTTTTAGGGACCTATAAACGTCATTCCATTTTGTCGAAATTTGGTCCGTATGTATATACGACTTGTTTTCACACAAGGGTACATGGACAGATAGATAGACTGACGGACGGACATCGCCAAATCGACTCAAAACGCTATTCTGAGTAAATAGGTACACTAATAGGTTGGTCTAGGTCCAATATTTTTTGGTGTTATAAACAGCAGTATAAATTTATTTTACCCTGTCGAAGTAGTGGTGTATGGTGTAACTAGTATTTCTTAACTTACGTTAAAATTTATATGTATACTTTCATATATGTATTTGTTAGAATATTGTTCTACCTCAAGTCCAAATTCGAATATGATATTTTGAACCAACAAATAAAATCTAATGTTACAATATTATCGTATTCGAATTTGGACTTGAGGTAGAACAATATTCTAAGTAAATGTATGTAAATCTATTTAGAAAATCCGAAAAAACTATTTTTGAATTTTTAATGCAAAAATTAAAATAATTTATATGTATAGCTTATAAACTTAACTACATTGAATTGTAATCATGAGTTAATAGAGGTTTTCATATAAACGCGTATTCTACTCGTAAACGGTGTAAACTTGGTATGTTTATGAGTTTAATACCAAACTCCATACATGAAAAATATGTTTATATTTATACAAGGTTTACATGGAATTTACGAGTTTATATGAAAAACCCCTAATACTTATTTTGGTATTTATTTGAAAAAAAAAACTATTTTTTTAAAATAATTTTTTGTGACTTTGTGATGTTTTAAAAACAGATTCGGTGACTTGTCGTTTTACGTAAGTTCAGTGACTGGATCCTTCTGGGTTCTTCCAGCACCCATACTTATTATGACACATGGTGAATAATAAGTGACATATTACACATCAATTAGTTTCAGTTAGTCCTGTGACTTGTTAACTTAGAGCAGTATAGTGATATGTCACGAAACTATTATTTTGTACTAGTTCAGCAACAACACACATATTGATTAATGTGTGACTAGTTTTTTAACAAATATTTTTCTTTAGTTCTGTGATATGTGCGCTTGAACCAGTCACGTGATGTTTTATTTCGCACTAGTTTCGGTACATTTCACATAATGTCTAACATGAGACTACTTCCGTATTAGATAATTTTAACTTGTTCTATTGCATACTCTCTTAAACCAGTAGTGTGATATGTTATAAACGACAAGCTTTGCGACAAGTCACAAGTAGCTCAAAAGGAGGAAATTGCCACCTCCTATGACAAGCCCATGTTAAAGTTGCCGGTTACTTTCATATAAAAAAACCGAATCGAGGACCGGTGACTCCCACAAAGTTCCAGTCACGTGACCAGCTCTGTGACTGATCCATTTCCCGTAGGGTAATTATAATGGGGGATTTTGATGTTGATATTTTTTCCAGAGGAAATGAAGTTCGTGGTGTTTGCAACCGCTCATCCCTCTCTGTCGTTCATAATTCTCAGCCTACGCATTATTGTGATGATAGGCGTAGCACGTCTCTTATTGATTACTTTTTTGTATCAAACATTGAAAACGTGAAGTGTAAAGGACAATTTCAGCTACCAGCATTGAATTCTAATCATGCTATGATATGTATTTCTTACAGTATACCAATTAATGCTGAAACTGAGGATATTTTTTATAGGGATTATAGGTCTTTGGACCATTTTCTTAGTTACATTCTATTGATTTTTCACCAATATATGAGAATTCCCAGCCTGATGCTCAAGTATCTTTTTTTAATTCTACAATTCTCAATTTATTTCATGACAATGTTCCATTGCTTAGGATTAAAAAGCGGAATTTTAATGATTGGATGAATCATCATGAGATAAGGGCGGCGATGGTAAATAGAGATTTGGCTTTTCGTGCTATGCGCGAGAATAGGCCAGAAGGCACTATTAGGATATTCTGCACATGCAGAAATAAAGTGAAATCTGTCATTCGGAAAATAAGGAGAAGATCGTGTATAAATTTTTTGTCTAACTGTAATCATAAACAGATCTGGAAGAGATTAAGATCACTTGGTGCGGTTGGTGGCGATCAAACCCAATCGGTTATTGATCCAAATGATTTTAATGAGTATTCAAGGATGCCTCCAATTTCAGCATCAACGATCTCTTTTGATGAGAACCTGTATGATAATGGTAACGGCTTTTCATTTAGGAATATCAATGATCACGATGTATTCAATGCTATGTCAAGGCTAGGATCAGATAGTGTGGGTGCTGACGGTATTCCTTTGAAATTTCTAAAGGCAATTTTCCCTAAAATACTTCCACATCTCACATATGTAATTAATTCATGCATAACAAGATCAATTTTTCCTAAGGACTGGAAAGTTGGTAGAGTGGTACCCATACCTAAGGTAAAATGTCCAAGTTCCGTTGAGGACTATCGCCCCATTACAATTCTACCTTGTTGTTCAAAAATTTTCGAAATTCTTTTAAAAGATCAGATTCAGTTCTATTTGGATGAGACTCGTGCGATCAGCCCGTTCCAATCTGGATTTCGGAAGGGGTATAACACATCCACTTTAATGCTTGATATCGTGGAGTCCATAAGAATGCAACTCGATAAGCATTTAGTGAGTGTGTTGATTTTTTTAGATTTTCGCAAGGCGTTTGACTCTTTGAGTCATGATTTGCTAGCTAGGAAGTTGGTTGAGCAATATAATTTCAGTTCGATGTCCAGTAGGCTTTTATTGTCTTTTCTAAGCAATCGTTGTCAGTTTGTTAAAGTAGGAGGTCAGTGTTCGGATTTATTGGATATTTATAGGGGTGTCCCGCAAGGATCCATATTGGGACCACTTTTATTTTTGTTATACGTAAATGATATATTTCGTAATTTTTCTATTTTCAAGTGTTACACTTATGCAGATGACATCCAATTGTTGGGATGCTCAGAATATGGGAACTTAGCATTGTTTGAAAGGCAGATTAATTCTGAATTGAACAATGTTTTTGAATGGTCAAACCAAAATTTTTTGGATCTTAATCCCACGAAATGCAAACATATGGTATTTTTTGGAATTGATAATTGCCACCTAGATGTTTTTTTGAATGGCGAAAGGATTGAGATGGTAAACGATTACAAATCGCTAGGCTTTTATATAGACAATAAATTAAGTTTTAATCGTCACATAAACTCAATTGTGTCAAGGGTATCATGGACTTTACGGAAATTGTATAATATGAGTACTTACTTGCCACTCACGGTTAGACGACGAGTGGGAATGGCATTATGTTTGCCCTTGTTTTTATATGGGTTGGAAATGTATAGCTGCACCTCACAGGGTAATGTGGACGCTCTTAAATTGTGCTTCAATAGGGTATCTGGTTTTCGTATACAATTATTGGGGTACGATTTTGAGGACTTTATCAGCTTCCGTCAGATTATTTTATTTTACAAAATCATGAAGTATAATTGCCCTTCGTACTTGGCGGAGAGATTTGTGTTTGGTAATTCCGACAGAATCAATTTATTAATTTACCCCGCACACTCAACACTTGTTATGCAAAAATCTTTTGTTATGAAGGTGGGTAGACCGTGGAATGATGTAATTCCATACTCCGAAAGGACATTTTCACAAACGGTTTCTCAGTTTGCAAATATATTTAGAACCAATCTTTAAATTTTTAAAATTTTTATGATGGTTTTGTTGCGGATCATCTTTTCTTGTATTGTTGTTGTGTCTGTATAGAGAGTAATTTGGGGGGAAAATACTTAGTTAAGTAGACATATAGTAGAACTAAATTTTATATATACATATACATATATATACTATGTAAATGAATGAATGTAAATGAATACTGAAATCTATTTAGTTGTCATATTTTGAGTTTATCTGCAGCTATTTGGCCTTTTAGGCTTACAGCTGACATTGAAATAAATAAATAAATAAAATAAAAAAAAATACAAACGGGAAAGCGATGGCAAGGTACTTTAGCAGGTGGTACAAGTACTGGCAAAAATTGCTTTCCCATTTCCAAAATAATAACGTCATTAGACAAAAGGACCGGCTGTTCAAAAAGCGCCGGAAAAGTACTGGAGAAACAAAATTTTTAACGTTGGCAAAACGCTGGCAAAACCAATAAATAGGTGGTCTGGAATTATATTTTGCAAAATAAAATTTAAAAAATGTTCATATGTATTCATATGTATATATGAACCCAGGCCGTTATATTGACAGACGACTGCTCTTCCCACTGGATAACTACTGGCTGTACTAAAATGCTAGCACCCGCAAAAAGTTTTTGGGAAAAAATTTAAATAAAAAAAAAAATTTTTTTGCTTGAAACCAGTTTGAACTCGGAACCTTCTCACTACAAAGTTTTTTTAACGAAGCGTCATTTTTATAAAATCATTGCTCTACCAGTGTATTGATTTTTGTACCGCCGCTATTTTTGACTAGGTAGTAGCACTGGATAACCACGTGTTGCTGAAGTTGGCATAGCACTCTCAGCCCATTCATTGCCACCGAAATTTTTGTAAAACAAATACTGGCAAAACGCTTTTTGCAAACGCTGACAACGCGTCCCAAATGAGTGTTCTGCCAGTCATTTATTTTTAACACCGCGGTTACCCAGTGGTATGCAGGTACTTGATTTTTTGTACCACTGGCAATTTCTGACTGGGATGTTTCAATATTCATAAAATATACCACATTATTAATTAACAACTATTAAATAATTGTAAACCGCTTTATTCTATAAAAAAAATTAGTTACATAACATTAAATTTTTATAAATAAAGGAAAATTTAAATCCCGGAATCCCGAAATATCAAGAAATCCCGTAAAATCCCGGGATCCCGAAAAATCCCGTAGTACTGAAAATCCCGGGATTTTTAAATATCAATCCCGATTGGAATCCCTACTCTGTAATAAACAATTTTATGCAGTTATTCTGCCGAAGAACTAAACTTATTGCTAAGATATTTATTGCTAATCTAGACTGCGGGTAAAGCAAAAGAGTTGGTAAATTCTGGAAATAAAAATTCAAAATATATTTGGCAAAAAAAATAGTTATACTTTTCTATGTGATTTTAATTAATATATATGTAATATGACGTAAGACTGAGTTTTGATTGTTACGTTTCCTTGTTTTTTATATTGTTACTAGCTGACCCGACAGACGTTGTGCTGTCCAATTTAGAAAAAAATGTTTGTGTTCGATTTGTATATATGTAAAAAGCTGTTTCAAATGTGTAAAAATAAGCCTAAACCACAGAAGCGCAGTGTCGACGTTTTGTCGATAAAGCAGTTTTTGTATTTTCTTTATTTGTCACTGCCGAGAAATTAGAAAAGTTTCTAAATAAACAAGAGCTATTTCTAAACAAAACGCAATAAGAAATTTAAAAAAAATTTTAAATCGTCTTCGCGAAATTCAAGAACAAAGTTTGACAGCACTGCCACTGTTCACTGGCACTTTCACGATGTGGTTTGGGCTATAGAAATAAAAAACTTTTTTTTTAATGATAATTTTTATTCATATAGGGGTATGTTTGATTTACATTTGAAAATATGTACAATGAATCTAATGGTATTCTATTTACATTTTGATTAAAAGATCGATGTTCAGGTAACCAATTAAAATAAAGAAATACTTTTTCCGATTGCTTTGCTGTGATATCATAATTTCGTTCATTGCAATGCTCTATGGTGTTCCGACACGGGAACAGGCGACATACAATTGGCCATGCGAGAGACATGGATTTTTAAGGTTAATGCCGCAAACACGCAATGACTGCCCTTGGGATTTTTTAATTGTCATTGCGAATGCAAGCCGTACAGGAAACTGCAAGCGTTTAAAATCGAATGGCATGTCGGTCGGAACCATTGGGATCCGTGGTATCAAAACGTCTTCTCCTTTCTACTTTCTATTAAGTATTGTTGCTTCGATGACGTTATTCATCATTACAAAGACGTGCTTGGTTTATGTTTCGTAACATTATGAATACCGATCCGACTTTCAGTTGGAGATCCGACTCATTTGGATAGTTGACGACATCATCTTGGGAAGTAACGGAATCCACCCATTTGTACGTCAGCAATTCGTCTTGGAATCTTAAAATTCAATTCGTCGACATCAATGTTTTTCGCAGCCAATATAGCACGTTCGCTCAACCAATCATGATTTTTGTAATTTTGTGCAATGTTTGGAAACACCTTTCGAATGAGTTCAGATTTTGATTCGGTGAACTGGCAGAAAGCGACGGGAAATTGAATACATCCGGTCGAAATGACAACCGGGATTTTGAGGTTGCCAGTATCCAGCAATTGTTTGGAAAATACTTCTTCAGATTGATCCTTCTGCAGCTCGACACGCATGTTCACAGTCAATTTGAGTTTCTTGACGTATTTCCACAAAACGGACAACTTCAAATATGCATTAAGTTCATCGGCTGGCGTTGACCGTGGAATCACTGGCAATTCGTAAATCTTGCAACGTTTTGTTTAATGCCTCCAAAGACTTTACATACACCATTGTAAATTCATCCCAAACGATAAGTTTGCTTTGCTGCAAAACTTTGGCCATCGCACTATTCTTGGAAATGTTGCACGTTGGATTTTCATTGATTTATATATTCAATGGCAACTTGAGTGCTGAATGAGCAGTTCGAACGACAATGGCGACATCATCAATTGTTGGTGCACTGAAACGTCTTGCGTGTTCTCCCGCAGGAGTCTTATCGGCTCTGATAACATTTTTGTGATTATCAGAGGGTATACGGTCTAGTGCGGTTTTAAACAATGAAATCAATTGATTGTGTTAATGAAAAAAAGTTTTCAGTTGCTCAACAATTGGTCTTTTTACCGTACACCCTCCAATATGTATTTTTGGAAGGCGATTTCAAAAAAAATTTTTTTTTTGCCGACCGTTGGAGTCGCCATTTTTAATTTTTTGTTATAGCTTTGGCATTTAAAATCGGATTTTAAAGTGTGATATATCGATTTTTTTGCCTCGAGGAGACCAGTGTTTTGCTATATAGTAAAAATCCAATTAAAAAAAAATTAAAAAGGCGACCCCTACGTTCGGCAACCAATATATTTTAAAAAAATTTCTACTGGGTTTAGCGAAAAACTTCCTTAGCAAAAGTTTAATGATTTTTTGCGAGTTTTAATTTTCTGACATTAGGGTGGTAGCAACTTAGATCTGGTGGGTAACTACTAGAACGACATACTTGAGGTCAAAATGTCCTGGTCTCCTCGAGAGAAAAACATCGATGTATCATACTTTAAGATCCGACTGTAAATTCCAAAGATATAAGGAAAAATGTAAAATGGCAACCCCTACGTTCGGCAAAAAAAAAATAAAAAGTTTTTTTTGAAACCTTACAAAAACACTTCATATTGGAGGGTGTACGGCGCACTTTTTTTTTGCCTGTAAGGTGGTACGCTCTAATGCACAACCCTCATCTACTTCTTTTGGTGCATTGCCCATGAAGTAAATCTGCAGAAATTTATAGTCAGCACCCGAAACTGGCAAAAGCGATGATATATTTGGCCTTGAATCTATAATGTTTAATTTACATAAACAAAATGAAATGCTGCAAGTGATTGTATTGCAAATACCTTGAAAGTAGGCATAAAATTATCCCGAATCACATTTGTTGCGCCAAATGAAATCATTTGGAAACAATTGTTATAGTTCTGGATTTGTGTCCGGAAATGTTTGGAATGAGCACCTGTTCCAGAAACCAATGAGCGCAATGGCTTTGGTGGTGGAATCGACAGTGTCAATTTCACTTTGCCGCTTACGCAACACAATCCAGGAGTTTCTATATTTCAATGCCTTACAAAATGGGCACACAACGCCCATCGAACCAATAGCAACGGAATGGTCTGCACTGTAATCAATTGTCCTGTTGTAATGGACTGCAGCTGGATGAGTATTTAACGCAACATTTGTTTCTCTTCTTGCACGAACATTTGAACTTATTATCACTCGAATGGATTCTACTGAACGTTTGTGTCTCATTCGATGCATATCTACTTCGTTTGTATATTCTCTTTCTTCTTGTGTACGTGCTGAATCGATTCCGTTCAATTGTGATAATCGATTCCGTTCAATTTAATTTCGCTCTTCGAGTTGTTCCGCAGTTTGATTAGATCGAAAATACACTTGGTTTGAAGCATTGCGAGTTCTGCGATCTAAATTGCTCCTTCTTATTGGCGGCATTACAATGCGAAAGAATTTATTCTCTTTGCTCTTACCCTTTAACCGTTTATAACTTCTAACCCCACAGTCTATAGTAGGTTAATCTATAAATTTGTTTGAGATAAAACGATTTAACTTATTTCAATTCATGAATCGATTGCAATGTACTTACAAAGGAATCTTAATTCAATAAAAACGTATCACAGTTAGTGAACTTTTTTAGAAACACTTTAAACTTTGTTTAGTTCACAATTAACAATTACACTTATTTTATGTTTCATCAACCGATTAATTTGATCCACAATTTTACAATATGCAGTCAATCAACATTTGTACATGTAACAAAATAAATTGAAATTTAGATAAAGAAATAACGGTATAAATATAAAAAATAACGGATTTGAAAAAAATCTAAAAAAGTGGGCGTGGTCAATTTCTCTTTCCGTAAACTATAACGAACATTTAAAAAAAAATTGGCCAAATCGGTCCAGCCGTTCTCAACTGATGCAATTACCAACGAACGATATTTGATTATTTTATTTTTTATTTTTGAAAACAAAAATTTAAAAAAAATTCTACTTTTTTGAACTATAATGTATTTTTAAATTGTCTAGTTATTTTTTTAAAATCCAGGTGAATTTTTTCCATTGTCCAGTTATTTGACTTTTGGTATCTGGCAACCCTATATGTAAGTGTGGTTCTATTTACTTTTTGAATTTATGTAATTTTACTATGACTATAGATTTGCACTGTTCTCAAACAATTTATCAATACAAAATCAACCTAGTTTCATACGGTCTTAAGCTTGTCAATGCAAATAATATAAAAAATTTCAGTATAAAATCTAAAATTAACTTTTAAATTAAAAACCTAAAAATAAAAATGTGGAAATGTTCTATAAAAAAAAAAAACGAGTAAAAAAATTAAAGTCGGGCATGCCGACTATACAATACCCTAAACCAGTCTGGTTAAAAGCCAACTAATGTTTGGATCAGAAATTTGAATGGGTTAAAATGGGACTTGTGCCAAAATTTTCTATAAAATGATAAAAGAAGAGAAAATCGTAAATATAGCCCGTATCTAGAATCTATAAGCTTTGTCCTTGGGACCATGTGAGTCAGCAAACCAAATTTCATTGAAATATCTTCGTATATGCGACCTCCAGCGTGTAAAAAAACAATTTTGGGGGCCCCTTATATGGGCATAGGGTTGCCAGATATGAAATCGACGAAAAAACTACATTGAGGTAAAAAAGGCAGTACAATTAGTGAAAAAGGAGTACACTTTATTCATTAAAAATATCATAAAATTCAGTACATAAAAGTAACAATTTATGTATTTAGAATTCATAACAAAATATGTCTGTAAAAAGGCCGAACTGGAAGATTGTTGATCTTTAGGTGTAGGGGATGAATCAAGTGGAAGTGGACCGTATACTTTTGGCCACCTAAATATTGACAACAATAGTTAAGCCCTTTTTCACAACGTTTTATAATTTCTCGTTTGCAGAGATAATTATAAAAGAATTCGAATTATTTGTAAAATGGGGAAACGTTAGAAATAAAAATAGGGTTGATTAGTGTAAAATTAATAAGAACTTATATTTTATTTGAGTGTGCTCACCGTTTGCTTTGCTGGTTGTAAAGTAAGTGAACGTATTTATTAATTTTACATACAAGGAAACTTCATGATTTTAATACAAGATAAATTTTAGATAACTTCTACGTTTTTTACTCTTTAATAATTCACAATACTTGCAATAACGTTAATCGTTACAACGTTTTAAAAGTAATCTTAAAATATACTTCAGTTGCTATAAGGTTTAAATTCAAATTGTTACATTCTTTTCTGTTAGTTTTATAAGATTTATTTTATTGCCTAAATGAATTTAGACATACCGCCGCCTCAATTTATGCGGATTTTCCAGTTGATTGTGCGCATAACACTTGAGCAAGAGAGCGGATGGCCTCTGAGAGAATTTGCTGATCAGGAACAGCTGGATCAGATTGAATGTTGGTAGGCTTACGATTGTTGTTATCTGATAAGCTTCTGTGGTTGTTGGTGGTATTCCTATCATCGCGTTGTCTGGTATTTGTTCTCCCGTTGTTAGTGTGCCGATTCATTCGAATATTTTGTGGCCTGTTGATTTTTGCTCTGAGGTCATTTCTAGGACGGCTCGGATGCAAGAGATTGTGATGATAGCTATTACACTTTCGGCATAGATCATGCGATTGACAGGCTCTTAAATCGTGACTTCTTGCTAAACAGTTTTCACAGTAGCCATGTTGTCGTACAACCCTGTTTCTTTCCCTTGAGTTCATCCTTAAAAATTGCTGACAAAACCTGAGCGAGTGGAATCTTTTACAAACCATGCACTGATGGATGTCGGGATCACGATCACGGCGATGTTGTGGTCTATAAAGGAGACAAAAAGAAAAAAAAAGAGAAAACAAGCAACAGGGAGAAAAATATCATCAGTTAGTAAGGTGGTATGAGAACAATAAAATGTTTAAATTTTTTTGTTTGGTGACTAAGTAAACAATAAAATTAGGTATTAATTTGGTGATAAGTCGCTTTTGTCAAGAAAAGGTAAAAAGCAAAGTTTGACTATTGGCCGAGTTATGATACCAGCAGCCGTTCTTATGTCTGCAACCCTTATATTGTTATCGGGACCGGTATGGGTAGCCTCTATTCTCCCCAAACGCCATTCGTTTGGAGGCAATAAATCATCAATTACCACTACGAGATCACCAGGTTTAATATTTGGGGTCGAATTCTTCCATTTGTATCTCTTGTGAAGAGATTTTAAATAAACTTTCTTCCACCTTATCGCAAATTGGTGGTGAAGGGCTTTAATGGCGTTTTCTTTTCTGTAAAAAAATGTTGCCTTGTTAAAAGGCAACATTTTAAAAATGTTGCCCTCACCCCATTAAAATGTTACATTTTTCCAATCAGAATAGAACACAATAAAATCACTGTTGCATTTTTCTAAACATATGTATGGGTATTGTATACTCGTATGCAATATTCTTTACGCAAACTATTACTAATTGTAGCCTAGTGGTTGTGATGCCTGCATTTGACATGGGCTGGACGGGTTCAAATTCCAGCCAAAGTAAAAAATAAATTTTTTTATGTATTTTGAAATTTTTTTTTTCATATTTAAAACAAATTGCATAATATTTTATTTATTTTTAGCCTAAAAAATTGTTAAATACTAAATAACAGCAAAACTATAAAAATCTAAGTAAAATTTTATAAAAACAAAAAAAAACCAAAACAAAATTGTGCTCTAACCGGGGTTTGAACCTGCGACCTACTGCATCAGAAGCCATGATAGTACCCCCTAGGCCACCAAGTT
Organism: Leucophora obtusa; assembly: GCA_949987735.1. Classification (NCBI taxonomy): domain Eukaryota; kingdom Metazoa; phylum Arthropoda; class Insecta; order Diptera; family Anthomyiidae; genus Leucophora; species Leucophora obtusa. The sequence continues at coordinate 72,252,555 of OX465296.1, forward strand.
GCGAGTTAGCTGGCAAAAAACATTACAGTATATACACAGGCGTTGACATTGGAAGTGGAAAAATCACCTAAGAAGTCAATACAACCAAAATGTGTTAAATAACCTAAGCGTTTTAAAAAGTCAAAAAGATGTACTTGAATTAGAAGATATAGTAGATGTTATACATAAATCCACAAATAAACAAAATAATACAAATAACGAAGTATTTACAGCCAAAAATAAATGGTTTGACTGGAAATGTTATGAAACTAGAAAAAATTCTTTTGAATTGCTAAAAAACTATAAACAAGATAGAAGCTTGGAAACAAAAAGAAAATATCTAACTGCAAATGAAAAGTTCAAAACAGTTTGTAAGATAAAAAAGGATGAATATTATAAAGAGTTAGATATGAAAATAAATCAGGTAACAGATAGCAAATCCTGGTGGAAGATAGCTAACGAGATAAGGAACAAAAATTATCAGGAACTCCCAAATATAACTTCCTCCGTTTTTAAATCATATTTTATGAGATTACTAAATCCTGTTCAAACCGCAAAAGACATTTATTATGTTCCACTGTATCAAACCGATGATTTATTGGATGCAAACATAACTACCACAGAAATTTATGAAGTACTTGCGAAAGCAAAACCAGATAAGGCTCCAGGAGAAGACAGAATTTCATATGAATTTTTTAAAAATGCCCCGGATGAATTAATTCACGAATTGAAAAATGCATATAATACTTTATTTAATAATATGCAATCAGATAAAAAATTTTTTCTACCAGTTTCCGATTCTCAAAAAAGGGAATATAAATGAGCCAGGTAACTACAGAGGTATATCCTTTATGAATGTTATAGCCAAAGTTTTGATGGGTGTTATAACTGGAAGGTTATACAACTGGGTGTACCAATACAACGTTCTTTCTGAATATCAAGCTGGATTTATAAAAAATTATTCCACAGTTGATAATATCTACAACTTAACAACAATCGTGCACTTAAAGTTTAAAGAAAAAAAGAAAGTATACGCATTTTTTGTGGACTTCAAAGCAGCATTTGACACAGTTCAAAGAAAATCGCTAATGTTCAAACTACATGCAATAGGAGTGTCCACTAAAATGGTTCGTTTTATTGAAAACGTGTATCAAAACACATACTCTACAGTTTGGAATGGTATTGAATTATCAGATAAATTTGAAACTGTATCAGGAGTAAAACAAGGTTGCCTGTTGTCTCCATTGCTTTTCACGCTTTATATAAACGATCTCCATGAACAACTAGAAGGTGGTTTATATATAGGAAATCTAAATATAAGGATATTGTTATATGCCGATGATATTGTGGTGATTGCTGATGATGTAAAAGTGCTACAAAAGATGATAAACAACTTAGAAAACTATTGCAGTAACTGGAATCTAGAAGTAAATTTATTAAAATCAAAAATAATGGTGTTTAAAAATGGTGGGAGGTTTGCTAATAATGAAAGTTGGACTTATGCTGGAATCGAATTCGAAAAAGTAAATGAATACAGTTATCTTGGTATGACTATCACTCCGAAATGCGTATTTACAAAACATGTCGAGAAGAAGATCAATTCTGCAAAGAACTGTATAAATATGACATGGAGTAATTTTTTAAGTAAAAATTTCATTTCTTTTCAATCGAAAATTCATCTTTTTAATGCTGTTCGTCGTTCAATCCAATCGTACGGTGCACAAGTGTGGGGTCATTCACATTTTGAAGAAGTAGACAGCTTACAACGATTTTTCATAAAACGGATACTGAAATTGCCAAAATTTACACCAAATTACGCCCTTTTGCTTGAATCAAGTATGGAGGATTGCCATCTCTTCACATTAAATTTGCATTTGAAATATATACAACGCACAATTTTTGAATACTCAGAGTCAAGATTGTCTCGCCGATTAGTATATTAGCCTTGGAAAATAATATATCTTGGGTAAAGCGACTAAATTCTCTAGGTCTTGACTATAATATGCACTGGTCGCAAAATATGTCTCTAAATGAGTGGAAAGAACAACAATTCATGTTTATTAATTGCTTGAAAGCCAAATACCACCGGATGAGAATAGGGATGATGAATCGATCAGAATCTTTTTATAGAAACTTAGACCCATATGTGGGACGCTTTTATTTCCAAAGCAATAATCAAATGAACATAATGTGGATATTCAAAGCGCGCTGTGATTTAATAGCATTAAATGGTTCCCGGCACTCGAGAAAGATTTACAAAAATTGCTCACTGTGCAACACAAACGAAACTGAAAACTTGCAACACTTTATTGGAAGATGTCCCATATTAAATAGCTTCAGACTGCAGTGGTTTAATAAGGTAACAATATCAGAAGATGAGATAATTTTAATACTAAATGGTGAAAACAATTTTAACTGCCTAGTGCAATATATTATCAATGCTTTGGCTTACCGCAAAATGTTAATTATAGAATACAATAATTAAACTATAAATAATGAAATTTTAATTTATATTGCTTTTAACTCTTTTTTTCCGGCTAACGACTATTGTCAAAGCTGTATATTCTTTAAAAATTATGTAATGTTATTTTATTCAAAAACAACATTTTTCAAATAAAGAATTTCTACTACTACTACTACTACTACTACTACTACTACTACAGGCGTTGACATAAAGAAAAAAACAGGGCAACACTCTACCCCGTAAATTTTTTGAGGGCGAAAAATGTTGCACTTTTGGCCTTTATTTAGGCAACATTTTTAGAAAAGAACACCTAGCCCTCTTAGAATGTTACCCTTAATTTAGAAAAGAACACAAAAAAGGCAATTCAAAAGCAAAGTGCAGAAAAAAGGCAAAATTTTTTTCAAAAAAGAAAACGCCATAAATTTCTTTCATCTATTTTCAATGGATATTCTCTCCGAATTTGGCTCTGGGAACGCAAGTATGGGTTTGCCTGTGAGGAAATGGCCTGGGCTTAAGGCCGATATATTAGAAGGGGATTCTGACATTGCAGAAATGGGACGTGAGTTGAGGATCCCTTCGATTCGAGCAAGAATTGTTGAGAACTCCTCGAAATTAAATTTATGAGAACCGGCAACTCGTTTTAAATGAAATTTAAAACTTTTGACGGCAGCTTCCCATAGACCGCCCTTGTGGGGTGCGTGAGGTGGTATGAAACTCCATTCAAACTTATGAGTTAAATAAGTCTAATTATCAGAGACAATCCTGCGAGGAAGCCCCCGCCTCCCAATAAATCGAGTTGTTCACTTTGTAAACATAAGGTACCGTACGATGGTACCAAAGATGCCACCATCAACCCTTCCCACCTAATGACATTTGCTTGTCAATAAAGAAAACCTGCAAACAAATCAAAAGATCAATATATTTAATCCAGCGAACTAACAACGTCGTCTTTGATCGTGTCGCAGTGTTGAAACTAGTGAGAGTGCAAATACTTATCACAAAGTGTTTAAATTTGAAAAAGAAACAAAAACCCTTAAATATAAAATTGAAACCTTAAATCTAACGTTAAAACTTAAAGCTAATGTTAAAACTTAAATATACAGTAAAAGGTTAAACCTAAATTTGTGAAAGTGTGAACATTGCTTAAAGTTAAAGAAAATTCCCTTAAAATAAAAATTGTAAACTAATGAACTTACCTTAATTTTATAAATACTTACCCTCAAATTGAATTGTGCAAAACCCTAGTTTTAAAACTTAACTTAAAGTTAAATAAAAAGCCCCCATTTTTATAACGATAAAAAGAAAAAAAAACCTCCATCTTTTTATTTACAAATGTACAAGTTCCCGCCATATAGGACTTGTACATAGGAACGTAGACATTTTTAAACCCCCTTAACCCGTAAATATTCATGGTCCTTCAAGTGAAAGAGACAGTGATATTAAATAATACAGTCCACCAAAAAACATATACCTTTTTATTTACGAAAAATAACATATACTTTTTTATTTACGAAAAATAACAGTTCGGCAAATTAAAATTAAATAAATTGATTTAAGTTAAAAGAACTTAAAAGTTTTAGTTTGGAAAAAGTGAACAATTAAAAACAATTCTACAACAAAAGTGTTAAACACAAAACAAAATGTTAAAAACCCACCCCTAAAAATATTTTTGATTATAAGAAAATAGACAAGAACAACAAAACAAAGATATTGCAAAAGTGCGAAAGCAAAAGATATTTAAATAAAATCTTGAGTTTTTTTCAAACAATAAATAAATAATATCTAAATTTGGAAAAAATTCGAAAAAAACAGAGAAAATAACAAAAATACCCAAAACCTTAAATAGGTATATACAATAGAATAGAAAAGTTTCTAACACTTAAAAAAAAAAAAATATTAAATTTTGTGAAAAATTTGTAAAAAATATAAAAGAAAAAAAAAGAAAATTCAAAAAACGTTACATATGAACCAACAGGGCAAGTGACAGTGCCATAAAAACAAAATTTTTTTCTTTGAACCCAAAAGTTTTATAAAAGAAAAAGAAAAAAAATAATTAATTAAATTAAATGAAATAAAAATTAAAATAAATTTTACCCATTAAAATATAATTTATTTTGAAAGTTTTTTGCCTAAACTTGGTTCAAAAAATTATAAAAATATTTAAGTATTAAAGTTAAAACCGTACACCCAATTACAGGCAATACTGTAACACCCAAAAAATTTTTAAAAAATAAATATACATACGTTGTCAGCTTAAAAGTGCAAATCCAAAGAGAAAAAACAAAATCCTAATAACAAGTGTTTAACATATACGTCACGAACTACAATATCAACAACAACAACCATAGTTAGTTAAGCGGGAACAACAGCACAAAGCAGAACAAACAAGTAAAAACACACATACCCACATACACAAGTAACTAACATTGGTACCTTATAACCCAGCATAGTCGGTAAGTTGATTTATTCGCAACTTAATTAAGAATTTCAACACGATAATTTTTAAAATTTTTTACACATTTAAACGCTAATCAGTACATTATTTATTTTCAAACCTGTACACAACCCCACACCCACCCCTTTTAATAGTATTTGTCAGGTTTTTATTATTTTGTCTGAGAAACTGATACTGACGTTTACCATTGTGTAGCGCATATCATTTTCAGTGTTTAAATACCCAATTGGAAAATTTTGCGACTACTGAGAATTGTTGAATTTGAAAACTTCGATAGTAAAAACTTGTTATTTATCAGTTTTTAACCGTAAACCCGTGCAATTAATTGCATTTACTTTGCATTTATTTGCATTTACCCACAAACCCGTGCATTTATTTGCTTTAACCCATTTTTAACCCGTGTTGCACCACGAACCCACATTTTAACCCTGTTTGTACTGCAATAACACATTTTAACCCTTTTTATACCGCGGTATCACATTTAACCCTCTTACAACCGCAACACCGTTTTTTAACCCATTTTTACCCATTTTCAATCCAAAAACCTGTGCAATTGTTTGCTTTTACTCTTGAACCCACGCAAATAATTCCGTTTGTTGAATTTGTACCCATTACCCTTGAAAGTAAGTGCGTTTTACCCCTTTATCAACTATTCTCGGTCCGAAATTTAATTTCCTACCCACAAGTTTTGGATTTTGTTTTCAATTACCCACACTTTTTACAACACAATATGCCTCAATTAAAAGCCTTGGCCAACGGTCTTTTGCGTTACATCCAAACTGATTTACCGGCGTTCGACGCAGATTATAAGAGAGTTAGAGAGAGTCCAAGAACTGTTCCGATGATTAAGGTTCAACTTAGTGATCTGGAAAGCATATGGGGCAAAATGGACTCCCTTTTCGATAGGATAAACGAATCGGAATTCCTAGAAGACCCAAAAGAAGCCGCAGCTATAAATTTGGAGGACTTAACCGAGAGGTTCATGAAGTCTAAGGCCTATTATCTGAATAGGAGGGTATCGTTAGAGGAGGCCCTTGAAGAAGCTGCCCAACAGATCGAATCGAAGCAATCTATGTCCACCCCACCCACCCAGACTCAAGAGGATACAACTTCGGTTCATGTGTCGCCTTGTGACATACCCGTTTTTGACGGGGAATATAGAAATTGGGCTTCGTTTAGAGATTTGTTCGAGGCTATTATTGTCAAGAACAGACGCAAAAGTGGCATTGAGAAATTATGCTATCTTAGGGAAAAGGTTCGGAAAGAGGCCAAGAGAATAGTTGATGACGCACCCTCAACAAATGAAGGTTTTGATATCGCCTGGAGAGGATTGAATAAGGAGTACGAAAATGTTCGCATGCGGGTTAATGCGCAGTTTCGGAATCTTCTCAATTTACCCGTTATTAATGTCCAGTGCGGAGTGGCTATTAGAAACCTTCAGAGGACAGTTAATAGCTGTATTTTGACATTGCAAACATTGGGTTATGATAAAGATCTTTGGGGAGATGCAATGATTGTATTCATTTGTACTTCAAGGTTACCCAAGGAGACTTTGGTCATATTCGAGAGAACACTGTTGGACAATACGGTCGTTCCGACATGGTCGCACTTGGATCAATTTTTGACCTCAGAATATAGGGGCCTTGAGTCCGCGACCGATGCAAAAACTCTTTTTGCAAACCCAACCCAGAACCCAACACACAACCCGAATAACAAACCCAAACATTTCTCTGATAATCGAAATCAGAATGAAAGAAGAGGAAATACTTTTCTCACGGTAACCCAAGCACCCAAAAAGCAGACTCATTTTGGAAAATCTCAAAATGAGCAAAGAGTCTCATACTCTAACCCAACCCACCCACCCAAATTGAACAAACCCGATGGCTCAATTTGCAGGCTTTGCAAGGGCAATCATACTCTCAGAGAGTGTACTAAGTTTACCTCTTTGGGAGTAAACGAAAGAATTGATTTCGTTAAGAAGAATGGCATCTGTTACAATTGTTTGGCTGTTGCTCATACAATTAAGGATTGCCGCAGCACATTTACATGTAGGCATTGTGGTAATCGCCACAATACGCTTCTACATAAACCCACTGCTGCCTCGAATACCCAAAATACCGGCAATGGCGCGAATGATTTGGCTCAACAGTCGACATCACGAAATACGGCGCAGTCTTTTGCTACGGTTACCCCTACAAATAAATCTTGCTCCAATAGAAAGAAATTATTGGGAACAGCGATTCTGAATGTTGAGGTTAACGGCGAACTGTTCCCGGCGAGAGCACTTATTGATCCAGCTTCAGATGACAGTTTTATCACGGACAACTTCAGACGAAAGTTGCAAATACCCACTACACCCATATTCGCTGAAATCGCAGGATTAGAAGACCTTGGTTCTTCTCAATCAAGTAAATTATGCGATGTGACGTTAAGGTATAACACCCAGGCAGATTTTAGAATGACAATGCAAGCAATCGTCGTGAAAGGAGTTTCTAGCCATTTACCCACCCACGATGTAAACTCAAAGGTCACCAATGATCTAGGTGACATTCAATTGGCTGACCCGAGGTTCTATGAGAGCCGTCCTGTCGACATGTTAATCGGCAGCGAATATTACCCGGAAGTCTTTTTAACAGGTGTTAAAAATGGTTTTCTTAACACACTTATCACTCAGGAAACCAATTTCGGATGGATATTGACAGGTCCAGTTGATGAATCGCGCGAAACCCCAACCGTCGTATCGTTTTTCAACTCAAGTACACTTGATAGGTGTATAACTAAAACCCGAGAAAACCCGTTAAGTCTTCCGAAGATTCTTTTTGCGAAGAATATTATACGGAGACAACCCAACGCTTACCCGATGGCCGTTATCAGGTTAATCTTCCGTTTCGAACCCCACAAATGGAGTTAGGAAACTCTCGCCATATAGCGATGGCTCAATATCTAAGGAACGAGAAGAATTTGATGAAGAAACCCGAGCTAAAAGTGGAGTATGATAACGCACTGCAATAATACATAGACTTAGGTCATATGAAACCCATTAAATATAACCCAAATACTTCTTCAAATGATCATTATTATTTACCCCATCACGCTGTCGTAAAAATGGATCGTGTTACGACAAAGGTTCGAGTTGTATTTAATGCTTCTAGCAAAACCTCGAACGGCAGAAGCTTGAACGATGCGTTATTTACTGGTCCTACATTGCAACAAGATTTAGTTGTTGTAATTTATAAGTGGCGCTTTTATAAGATCGTTTTTAATGCCGACATTACGAAAATGTATCGGCAGATCTTATTGAATCCTACCCAAACCCCCTTTCAGCGAATACTATTTCGTAAAAGCGTCAACGAACCCATTCAGGATTACGAGCTTCAAACAGTCACGTTCGGAGTCAATTGCGCACCCTATTTGGCAATTCGGACTCTTTTAGAACTGGCTAAAGATGTTCAGGCTACTCACCCAATAGCATCTCAGGTTTTGAGAAGCAATATGTATGTTGGCGATGTTTTAGCTGGTGCACATACCATTAATGACGCTAAAACCGCTCAACAAGAGTTGATCTCAGTGTTGGATTCAGCCGGCTTTCCATTGAGAAAATGGATCTCAAATACTGATGACCTTTTGAGCACATTACCCGAAGACCATCTACTCGATGTCGATCTATTAACCCTTCCAGAATCGAACAACGCGAAAACCCTTGGCATTCGATGGAATGCAAAAGAGGATATATTTTTCTTCAATGTACCCAATATTGAGAGAAAATCGGCATACACGAAACACTCAGTTTTATCTGATATTGCGCGCCTATTTGACCCAGCTGGTTGGTTGGCGCCTATTGTTATTTCTGCTAAGATTATTATGCAGCAAATATGGCAGGACAATACAGCATGGGACGAATGTCTCAAACCCCTCACCCTAATAAGATGGCAAAAGTTTTTACAATATTATGACAATATTGAAGGAATTCGAATTCCGAGATGGATTCAGTACACACCCTCAGCTGAAATTGAGTTTCATGGCTTTTCAGATGCTTCTGAAAAAGCATACTCGGCAGTTTTATATGCTCGAATGTCACCCGCAGACGGACCAAGTTCCATAAACCTACTCTTCGCTAGGACTAGAGTAGCACCCCTCAAAGTGGTGTCTTTACCCAAATTGGAACTTTGTGGCGCCGTGTTATTGGCAAATATGGTACACAATTTACTCACCCAACTCAACTTATCGCAGCATCGGACGTATTTTGGACAGACTCATCCATAGTCTTGGCTTGGCTTGATAAGCAACCAAGCTCTTGGAAGACATTTGTTGCAAATCGTGTTTCTACAATATCGGAAACAGTTGGAGTTGAAAATTGGAATCACGTCGCGTCTTACGATAACCCAGCAGATGTTGCTAGCCGTGGCTGTAATCCGGATGAGCTGAAAGTTGATTCCCTTTGGTGGAATGGACCTTCCTGGTTGAAGGAACCCCCATCGAAATGGCCAATAACTACACGGAAATTTACAACTCAAGCTGAGGCAAAACCTAGTCAATCTTTTGTTACAACTGTGGATACCAACCCAAGGGACACAGAAAGCCCTGACATTCTGGGCAGATTTTCAAAATGGTCCAAAGCCCTGCGAGTCATGGCGTATGTCTATCGATTTTGTGACCGCATCTCATTTACCCGACGAAACCTCGCTCGTCATGAAGGAATTGTTCCTGATCGTAATAATACGATTTCAGGCAACGAAAGACGTAATATTTTGTTAAATTACCCGAGCATTTCACTCGAGCCTCAGGAGATAAACTCGACTAAAGATAGACTGATAATCATGTGCCAAACCCAATACTTTACAAACGAGTATCAATGTTTGAAAAGGAAAACCCCAATACCCAGAAAGAGTACCCTACTTACCCTTACACCCTTCTTAGACTCTAGGAATATTATTCGTGCCAACGGCCGATTAGCGAAATCAAGTTGTTTAACTTATGATGAACGACATCCAGTCTTATTACCCTATGCAAGTTGCTTTGCCAAATTATTAACCCTTCATGTCCATTTGGTAACCCTACATGGAGGAAATCAGGTTATGCTAAGAATAATTCGGTCAGGCTATTGGATTCCCAAGCTTCAAAATTTGATTAGCCTAGTTATAAACAGATGTTCGCCCTGCATACGGTACAAAAATCGTCAGGCAACTCAATTGATGGCAGCACTTCCTCCGGAACGCACCCATTTAACCCGGCCATTTTATAATGTTGGAATTGATTTCGCTGGACCGTTTTATATTAAGGTATATTCTGGCCGCAAGTGCAGAATTACCAAAGGTTACGTATGCGTTTTTGTTTGTTTTGCAACAAAAGCCATTCATTTAGAACCGACATCGGACCTATCAACCCAAGCTTTTATGGCAGCTTTCGCACGATTTTTTTCGAGGCGGGGATGCCCTGCCGCCGTTTACTCGGATAACGGTACTAACTTCGTAGGAGCTAGCCAGTTATTGAAAAAAGAACGGCAGGAATTCATGAAGAATTTGAAAGGATCTGTTACGTCAGCGAACAGTTTCCAAAATTTGACGTGGCACTTCATTCCGCCAGGAGCTCCGCACATGGGAGGATTGTGGGAAGCAGGGGTGAAAAGCTTTAAGTCTCACCTCAAGAAAATGAACACCCTGAAATACACTTTTGAAGAGCTTGCTACCCTTCTTGCCCGAATTGAAGGCTGTTTAAACTCGAGACCCCTTAGCCCGGCAAGCGATAACCCTCAGGATCTTAACCCATTAACCCCAGGTCATTTTTTGATAGGTTCACCCTTATTAACCCCAGCCGAACCAGACCTAAGCAATGGAAACATTACCCTAGCAAATAGATGGCAGAAGCTCAGGATTCAACACCATTACTTTTGCAGAAGATGGAAGGATGAATACTTAAAGGAGCTTCACAAGCGATACAAGTGGAAAAATCCAAGGCGTCAACTTGAAATCGATGATATTGTCGTTATTAAGCAGGACAATCTACCAGTTAACGAATGGTCACTAGGACGAGTGACTAAAGTTTATCCCGGTTCCGACGGCCGAACTAGAGTCGTAGATTTGCGCACACCAACGGGAACATTGACTAGGCCCATAACCAAAGTCGTAGTTCTACCCACAAATTAACCTCACCCTCTGTTTGTTTGTACCAATAACCCCCCACTTGTATCTTCGACCTCTAACATTACATACTCACCCAAAACTCACTCACTCATTACACTCATCTAACACACTAACCTCAATCATATCATTAATTTCATTATTTCATTTAGAAAATGGCTCCACGTACCCAAACCCGGAGAACACCACGCGTTCCTAACCGCACCGCCACCACTACCCAAACTTCACGAGTCATCAGACGCCAAAGGGCTACAAGTTCTGCAACCCAAACCACAAGACCCAGACAGGAAGCTACAATACGGTCAAGTCCTCATAGAAGCAGCCGTTATTTTGGATGTGGCATATGTAAAGCCGACCACCGTATTGCCACCTGCAAAAAGTTCTTAGATCAGAACTTGGCGCAAAAATATAGAACTGTGTTACAGCTACACTACTGTACAAATTGCCTGGCTAGAAACCATCTTGTGGCCAACTGCACCAACACAGCGCGTTGCCGTGTATGTGATTTAAACCATCACACCATACTTCACGGCCACCAAAGAGTTTTAACGAATATACCCACTGATGCTCGAGCCACAACCACTACTCGTAGAGAAAACCCCAGACAATCAACAACGGCAACACTAACCAGCTCAACCTTTGGAGTACCGTCGTCAATAACCCGGACACTTGTACCTACGGTCGAAGTCTACGGAATGACTGAAGATGGTTGCGTTTCTATAAGAGCCATCTTAAATCCCAGCTTAACTTCATCTCGCATTGCAGTTTCGTTCGTACGAGATAACAAGTTAGCAACTTTTAAACTGGATGCTAAAACTTACGTGAAGCTTACCATTACACCCAACATGACATCACTCACTAAATATGAAATGTGCTGGCTGGTTGCTAAGGATTTACCAAAAAACCCTTATATAACTCCATTCAACGAGTCTATAAAGGAAAAGTTTGGGCATCTTGCTCTAGCAGACCCCAACTTTTACTCTAATACCCCCGTGTCTATGGAAATTGGTGGCAATCTATATACCACCATTTTAAAGACCAACACGATCTCGATAGCTGGTGGATCGCTAATAGCCCAGGATTCCACTTTTGGGTGGCTCATTATGGGATCGTTCTCTGGCTAAGCTAACCCAATTAATATTTCAAGTATTTGTATAACATTTGAATACTTTACTTTACCCCTTTCTTACCCATAACGTTGAACCATTACTAAAGTCTATTTTTCGAATTTCATTTACAGATACGTAAAGGCGGGGAGAATGTTCACTTTGTAACCGTACGATGGTACCAAAGATGCCACCATCAACCCTTCCCACCTAATGACATTTGCTTGTCAATAAAGAAAACCTGCAAACAAATCAAAAGATCAATATATTCAATCCATCGAACTAACAACGTTGTCTTTGATCGTGTCGCAGTGTTGAAACTAGTGAGAGTGCAAATACTTAGCACAAAGTGTTTAAATTTGAAAAAGAAACAAAAACCCTTAAATATAAAATTGAAACCTTAAATCTAACGTTAAAACTTAAAGCTAATGTTAAAACTTAAATATACAGTAAAAGATTAAACCTAAATTTGTGAAAGTGTGAACATTGCTTAAAGTTAAAGAAAATTCCCTTAAAATAAAAATTGTAAACTAATGAACTTACCTTAATTTTATAAATACTTACCCTCAAATTGAATTGTGCAAAACCCTAGTTTTAAAACTTAACTTAAAGTTAAATAAAAACCCCCCATTTTTATAACGATAAAAGGAAAAAAAAAACCTCCATCTTTTTATTTACAAATGTACAAGTTCCCGCCATATAGGACTTGTACATAGGAACGTAGACATTTTTAAACCCCCTTAACCCGTAATTATTCACGAGTGAACGCTGCTCGAATCGCTGCGGTGGATAAATCTGAGCATGCTTCAAGATGAATAGCTTTGGTACTGAAGCAAACAAATACGCTCACATAACCTTTTATGTAAGGCGAGTTTCGTAAAGGCGAGGTTTTGAGCTCAAATGGTCCTGCCAAATCTATGCCTGTAGTTTGAAATGGAACTGAGAGATTGCATCTATCCGGGGTAATGGAGCCATGATTTGAGAACATTGTTTTTGCTTGAAAATTATGCAGTTCTTGCAGTAACGTATAATTTTCTTTATTCTAGGCTTTAGACGAGAGATATAAAATTCTGTTTGCGTCATTCTACACATTTGATTGTAGTCTGCATGCGCTAAAAATGTGTGTAAATGAAGCAAATAAAGTTGGCAAAGTCGAGAGTTGCTAGGCAAAATAATAGGGAAACGCCTATAATGAATAGGGTAGTGAGGAATTAGATAAGCGACCATTCACACGTAAAATTTTACAAGAATCCATAAACGGATTAAGTGGTTTCAAAAAGCTTTTATCTGATATTAATTCGGAAACTGAAATCTTCAGATATTCCTCTTCATAAAATGATTTCTGTGCAAGAACTATTAGTCTCGTTTTGACAAATTGTACTTCTTCTTGGGTGAGATCTAGAGTAGAGCGGCCAACGTATGGTCTAGACTTGAAGAGACTTTTATTAAAGAAGCGAAAAACATAGCACAACACTCGTAAAGCTTTGTGGTATGAAGAAAATTGCTCCAATATATCATTTTCCTGAGTGATCAGGTGGAATGTCTGTACGATTTTGGTTGAGTTCTGGGTTTCTGGGGGATTCAAGGGGTTTCTTTTGGGCCATTCCGATGGAGGATTAGTTAACCACATTGGGCCGTGCCACCACAATGGATTGATTTTAAGATCTAGCGGTCTACAACCGCGAGTACCTATATCGGGTGGATTATCGTGAGTGGGAACATGACGCCATGTCAATGTCATGGCAACAATCGGTGAATTTCGGCAATACAATGGCAATATAGGTTTCCCATGTCAAGGAGGTTTAGACGATCATCCCAACATGATCGAAGAATCTGTCCACAGTATTACTTCCGATTCATTTAAATCTAGAGACGTAATAATGTGATTCACTAAATTTGCAAGTAAAACGGCTCCATTTAATTCGAGCCGAGGCAAGCAAATAGTTTTCAAGGGTGCCACTTTTCTTTTGGCTACTAGTAAATTGGAGAAAGCAACAAATTCAGAAGTTTGGCATCTAATGTAGACTGCAGCGCAATATGCTCCTTTGGAGGCATCCGCAAACCCGTGAATTTGAATAGAATCTGCTGGGTTGTATTGAAGCCATCTGGGGATGACGATCTCTTCGACATGGGAAAGATCAGAAAGTAAATTCTCCCATTTAGCAAGAGTTTCAGGACCAACGTTTTGATCCCAGTCTAAATATATGTTCCAGCCAGAGTTGTTGCATTAACATCTTAGCCCGTATAACGATCGGCGTTAAGCAACCAGCGGGGTCAAACAATCTGGCAATGGATGATAGAATAGTTCGTTTAGTAACGTTTGAATCTTGGGACATCGGGGAAAAAGAATAGCTAAACGAATCAATGAGGGCGTTCCATTTGATCCCCAAAGTTTTCGTAGCGCTAGACCCATGAAAGCGGAAAAAATTAGAGTCATAAAGATCATCTGCTGGGAGATGAGAAAGTAACCGAGTATCGTAAGCAGTCAGCTTTTTTAGAGGAAATTTAGTCGAAATGACCTCCGACTGAGATTCTAACGCGTCTTCAACAGTATGACCCCCAGATAATATGTCGTCCACGTAGGTTTCCCTTTGCAAAATTCTGCTCACTCTTGGATATTGTGATTCGGAGTCACGAGCAAGTTGAAGTAGTGTTCGAATTGCCAGAAATAGAGCACAATTGACTCCAAAAGTTACGGTTTTCAACTGAAAATCTGTGAAGGGTCCATTTGGTTTATTTTGAAAAAGAATTCCCTGAAAAGCTCTGTGAATATCGCCACAAAAACCCTGATCTTGTCTTTCGAGACGCGTTGAACACAATCCTAACCTTGGTCGTTTTGTGATCCGGGCGAACTACGGCGTGATGTGGCAGATAAAACGAGAAGTATTTGTCCCCAGCGTTAACTTCGCGAAAGGAAGTTTGTTCCATATGATCAAGTGATAGATATTCCTCCAGTACTGCATTGTATTGTTCCTGTAGTTCTGGTTGTTTAGATAGTGATTGCTTCACTCGAGAATATTGACCTATAGCCAAAATTCGAGAAGGGCCGAGGAATACAGAGTCGGGAAATTCTTTTCTGAAGGGGAGTCTAACGACATATCTCCCATATCTAAACCTCGTGTAGTGGTCTGTTTGTAAAAATCCTCGCAGTGTTGGTCCTCATTAGAAACATGTATTTTCGAAGGCACTTCCTCTTGCTCCCAAAATTTTTTGAGAATCTCGTAAAGTTCCGAAGATTTAGAAGGTACTGCCGTTGTAGTAAAAGACTGTACCGCCTGAGTATTAATGGGACCACTAAGAAACCCACCAAATATTGTGTTGTAGGCAGAGGCTAGCCCACAAATATTCTTCTTTGTCCCATTAATGTAAAAATGTCGTTCACAATCGTTCCCGAGAATGACGTCAATCTGTGAACGTTGATTAAAACATGGATCTGCTAAATCCAGATTTTCTAATTCGAAAGAATGAGGAACTTCAAATGAAGTTAAGGGGACGTACTTAGTGACATTTGGTAGCACTATAGCACTAACAGAAAACTTAAAATTTGCCTTTTTGGAAAATATGACCTGGTCACATTCTTTGGTAGCTGAACCAGATTGTTCCCAAATGCCAAATATTTCATAATTTGATTTACGTGTAGGAATTTGAAATCTTTTCCTTAATTTATCGGTCACAAAGGTCCTTTGCGAACCAGGGTCTATAAGAGCTGTAGCCGTAAAAAGCTCACCCATATATTCAATCTGAACTAAAGCCGTGCGAAGTAATATGTAACTGCCACTAAGTGACATATTAGCCTGAACATGAGAATTAAGTGTCTGCTTCGATATAGATGGTTGAACGGGCATATCCAGCGAGACATTTCCGGCTTGTTGGGAATTATTTGAAATAAATTTTCGAGGTTGGGGGAAATTTGAGGGATTCTGTGAATTAGTCGGTTTTACCGAATGTAGCAAAGTATAATGATCCATTTTGCAGATAAGGCAAGTGTGTTTGCTAGGACATTTTGCCTTAAAATGATTAGGTGAAAGACAATTATTGCAAATTTTGTTTGCTTGAGCAAAATCAGTTCTCTGTTGGACCTTGAATCTTTTAAAATTGGGACACATTCTCAAATGATGGTCACCATTGCATACTTTACACTCTATACTGAGTTTCTCCTGTGAGGCATAAGACTGAATTTTAGGTTGAGATGAACTTGGGAGATTCATCCTTTGCTTTATAACATTCATTCTGGAAATTCTGTCGACAGCTTCGTATCTGTCTATTAGAAACTCTTCTAATTGAGACCATTTAATTAAATCCCGATTATTTTTAAGAGATTGCTCCCAAAGAGATAGTGTTTCATTGGGAAGTTTTGATCGCACAAGAAATACAATAAAGCAATCGCAATCTTCTGTGTTGCCATTCAATGTCTTGAGAGTTTGTAAGACGTCACTGACAGTAAAATGTATGAAGAGACTGACTATCCTCTGAGGTTGCAGCAGGGATATTAAATAGAGTTTCGAGTAGGCGGTCAACTAAATCTCTTTTGTTTTCATAACGTGCTTTGAGTGCGTCCCAAGCAAGATAAAAACTATCATCACATTGTGGGAATCGTTTAACAATGGCACCAGCATCACGAGATGTTTTCCTTCGTAAGTGGTATAACTTTACTACCGGAGCACAATTTGTTCCATTGATATAAACGGCCGTGAACATATCACGAAATGATGGCCACTTTTCATAGCTGCCTTCGAAAACTTCCGTGTCGCATGGTGGAAGCTTGATGCTATCATTGCAATTTTGTACAGAAACGCTTTGAGGAAGTAAGCTCATTCGAGAAGCAATATTTTGGGAAGGAGTACTAACTCCTGCAATTTTTAGCAAGTCAATAATGTGAGACCTACATACATAAAAAGATTCAGAGCATGCATTGAAATTTACTTTGGCGTTCTCTTTAAAGTCTTTGGAATTTTCATGGGAATGCGAAAGCATGAGGTTTTCGTACGACAACTCTAATTTAGCCCATCTGTTTTCCAGGTCTCTTAATTTGGTTTCGAGCATTGAGTCTGTTTGGTCCTGAATCTCCACATTACTAAAATTTGAGCAAAACGAAAGTAAGTGGTCACTATCAAAAACATATTTATCCTGCACCAACGAGTTGGTCCTATTTTCCAAAGTTCTGTTTTGGTTGTCGTCCTTATTGCCCATGATTTCTAATTTTTATACCCTACACCACTATGTGGTCAGGGAATTATAAGTTTGTGCTGATGTTTATACCCTACACCACCATGTGGTCAGGGTATTATAAGTTTGTGCTGATGTTTGTAACACCAAAAAATATTGGTCGTAGACCCACCTTATAGTATACCGATCGGCTCAGAATTTTTTTTTATTTCGATTTAACGATGTCCGTCCGTCCGTCTGTCTGTCTGTCCATGCAATCTTGTGCGCACTCTACAGGTCGCAAATATTAAGATATTTTGATGAAATTTGGTACGCAGACCTATGTTGGCCCAAGGACGAACAAGTTTGATTTTGGTGAACATCGGTACATGTTTAGACCTAGTGCCCAAATAAGGGTCCTACCAAAATTATATTGTTTATACGCTGCAGGTCGTAAATATTAAGATATTTTGACGAAATTTGGTACACAGACCTATGTTAGCCCAATAACGCAGCCTATTGATTTTGGTGAACATCGGTCCATGTTTAGACCTAGTGCCCATATAAGGGTCCTACCAAAATTATACTGTTTATACGCTGCAGGTCGTAAATATTAAGATATTTTGATGAAATTTGGTACACAGACCTATATTGGCCCAATAACGCAGCCTATTGATTTGGGTGAACATCGGTCTATGTTTAGACCTAGTGCCTATATAAGGGTCCTACCAAAATTATACTGTTTATACGCTGCAGGTCGCAAATATTAAGATATTTTGATGAAATTTGGTACATAGACCTATGTTGGCCCAAGCACGAAGCCTATTGATTTTGGTGAACATCGGTCCATGTTTAGAACTAGTGCCCATATAAGGGTCACCCCAAAATTATATTGTTTATACGCTGCAGGTCGCAAATATTAAGATATTTTAATGAAATTTAGTACATAGACCTATGTTGGCCAAGGACGAAGCCTATTGATTTTGGTGAACATCGGTCCATGTTCAGACCTAGTGCCCATATAAGGGTCCCACCAAAATTATATTGTTTATACGCTGCAGGTCGCAAATATTAAGATATTTTGATGAAATTTGGTACATAGACCTATGTTGGCCCAAGGACGAAACGTATTGATTTTGGTGAACATTGGTCCATGTTTAGAACAAGTGCCCATATAAGGGTCCCCCCAAAATTGGCTTGGTTACAAACTGCAGGTCGCAAATATTAAGATATTTTAATGAAATTTGGTGCGCTGACTCACATTATAGAAAATTTTGACACAAGCCCCATTTTAACCCATTCGAATTTCGGATCCAAACAATACATCAGACTGGTGTAGCGTATTGTATAGTCGGCATGCCCGACTTTAACCTTTTTACTCGTTCAAAGTAAAATTAGCTTTAGAAAATTTAGCGCTAGCGATTTTTTATTTTCTATTATTTTTCGTTTTCTTTAATTTTAATTTGTTGTGTGAATATTTCGAAAAAGAATTTGTAGTTGAGTTTTAACTTGTAGTAGGATAAATCAAAGTTTAGTTCCGCTTAACATCGTTTTCCAGATATGAAATTGTAAGTATAATAAAATTGTAGCTTTCTTTCTGCAGCCAATTTGTAGTTAAAATTTAGGCAGTGTGAGAAAAAAATTGTAGTTTTCTAAAAAAATTATTGCTCAAAAGAGTATGCAAAAAGAAATTGTTGTTTTCTTTCTGACGTTTAATTGAGACGATATAAGAAATTGTTGTTTTCTTTTTTGAAAAGTTATTGTTCAATTGAGACAATTTGGAAAAAGAAATTGTTGCTTTCTTTTTTATTTAATGATTGTTCAATTGAGAAAAGAAATTGTTGTTTTCTTTCTGAAAAATTATTGTTCAATTGAGACGATATGAGAAAAGAAATTGTTGTTTTCTTTCTGAAAATTTATTGTTCAATTAAGACAATATGAGAAAAGAAATTGTTTTTTTTTTCTTTTCGAAAAATTATTGTTCAATTGAGACAATATTCGAAAGAAAAAATCAGTTGGTTTTATCGACATATGTTTTAAATGACAGTGTTGTTTGCACAGCCAAAATTTGTCCGCCTTTGTAGCGCGATAAATGGGTAAATATATCAATACCAGCACTAATACCCACAATTCACCTGAAATTCACAAGATTTATAAACAGTGCAACACTTTTGCGACCTTATCGCTAGATCATCGAAAAATGGTACTAAAACCACTCAAAATTCTGTTCGTGTTCATAAGAGTTCCAAAATTTTAAATAAGGAAAATTTTAACGATTCGTCTTTCAATTATCGATCCATATTCTTCTTAAATTAATCGTTGTAATTAATTTGTTGAAAAAATTCGAAATAATCTGAATATGTTTTATTCTTTTCCTCTTTAAAGTTCTCATAAAATTCGTTTCAGAGATGAATCAATATGTGAATCTCATAATCTTTCTTAACATAAAACTTGTTTCTTAACGGGGCTCATAGAAACGCTAGGTTTTCGCTTAATAGCCAATCGACGTTCTATCGCTAGATCCGAAGAGAAAATCGCCAAATTGGCAACAGTAAGGCCAATTATGAGCACAACAATTGTGTTGTTAAAAATAAAAAATTAGTTTTCTTGTAACTTAAAGGCCCTTAAAAATTCTTAGTAAGCACAAAAACCCATATACAGTGGAATCCGTTTATAAAAAAATCATAGGGACCGCCCTATTTAGTTCGTTATAAGGGTTGTAAACATTTCACAAATTTTATTCAAATTTTACTATTTTTTTCATAAATTTTTGTTTTTTGATTGTAGTGTTTAAATAGTTCTGCTATTGAACTTTTCTTCTATGTAAATATTTAAGTGACATCTAATTACCCGACTAAAAAAGATGTTATATAATCATATATCACCATATATAAACCCATATATACGTCCATATCTAATTTGATCCGAATATTGGAATATATAATTATATCAAGCGAGATAAGCATGTTATCTCACCTGATACAATTTGATCCGAAAAATGGGTCTATCTAACTGCATCAAATTATATATAAATACATATAATTTTATGAAGATTTTCGAAGAAAATTTTAGTAAATATTATTGAGATCACTTATTTCATTCATATTAAATACTAATGCTTAATGTTTAGAACAATTTTTGCTATAAAACTTGGAAATAGCTGACAAAATAAAACATTACAAAAATTTGTCGCAACAACTTTTTCTAGGTTAGAGTTTTGGTCATTCTTATAAAATGTGTCTTTCTTATAAAATAAAAAATTAACTAATTAGAAATTTATTAATTCCTTATTATGAATTAATATAATAAGTACTTTTTTTCAAAAACTGCTATATTTCTTCATCAGGATACTCTCCTGACAAATACTTCACAGAGTTTTTGCTTTCAAAAAACCTCTACACTTTCAGGAATGAAAAGACGATCGTTTCGGGGATTACGCCACCACTTTCTAAAGAAAACTGATGAAGGGGACCTGGAAAATCCCCGAAACGATCGTCTTTTCATTCCTGAAAGTGTAGAGGTTTTTTGAAAGCAAAAGTATTTGTCAGGAGAGTATCCTGATGAAGAAAAAAAAACAGTTTTTGAAAAAAATACTTATTATGTTAATTCATAATAAGGAAATAGGCCTCGAACTGAATTAATAAATTTTTAATTAATGAATTAGAAAGGTCGAAAAAAACAATTTTTAGTTTTTAAAATAAAAATTAAAAACCAACATGAAAGAAAATTAACTTTCACAATTAATTTTACGGAAAAATAAATGAACTTAAACCATATTTATTTCAACATATGTTTGTCTAATTTTTAAAATAAAAATAATTATTTCAATCTTTAATTCCACAATGAAAAAAAAATGTTTCCCTTATTTATTTCTTTAAAATTATTTTTAGTTTAATAAAGAGTATTTCGCCAACTATTTGAAAAATATATGTTAAATTCAATTATAAACATTTATTTATATATCAAAGTGCAAACTTCAAAACCAGATCCACAATTTCGGAGTTTTTTTTTTAATTTTAATAGTGCAATTAAACTTTATAAAATTTTGTATAATTAGATATCATGTCAGATAAATTAATACATAAAATTAATACAATTTTATATTAACTTTGTTATATTTTTTGATATAAGATTGTTTAGAGAAGCTTATACGCCATTATATATAATTATGTATAAACTATATTTGCAGATCTCTTAATAAATAGCTGGAGACCAAATCGCATATGATTATATATAACGTCATATCAAACATATTTATAAAACCAAAGTGTTAATATAAATGTATATAGTCATATAAAGCCACACATATAAACATTTATAATTATATCAAATCATATAAGATTATATAAAAACTTTTTTAGTCGGGTATTTTATAATTTGCAATACAGCTTTTATTTACACTAAAAGTCCAAATTTTTTGTGTTCGCTATCACTGTATAAATTTGTATAAAATGAGTAAATGCGTAATTCGTTATAAGCGAGTTTCACTTTATATGGAAAATTATTGTCCTTCCAGCATTTAAATGTTCGATGTAAAAATAGGCAAAAGAGTACATACAAACTAACATGTATACCAATCAGAAATTAATTTTCAAAATTGTTAATTTTATGAACTTACGAGTACAATTAAGGTTAGAGCAAATGCATTTATGGCTTTGGATTATAGTTGACTAATTAAGTATGTTTCATCGAACGCGAGGTTGATCAAACGCGAGGTTTGACCGAACTTTTTCTTTTTTTCTTCACTTAATAAGAACGATTATTTTTTACCACGACTTGTATGTGTGTATGTACGAACAGACTTTTTATTTTTTTGTTCTTTATATTTTTCCCCGAACTTGTTTTTGCAACCACCGACTAAGAAAAATATGCAAGGCAACGTGCAAATTTATGTACAAAAACCAACGGGAGTTTTGAACTAACACCAAAAAATATTGGTCGTAGACCCACCTTATAGTATACCGATCGGTTCAGATTTTTTTTTTATTTCGATTTAACGATGTCCGTCCGTCCGTCTGTCTGTCTGTCCATGCAATCTTGTGCGCACTCTACAGGTCGCAAATATTAATATATTTTGATGAAATTTAGTACGCAGACCTATGTTGGCCCAAGGACGAACAAGTTTGATTTTGGTGAACATCGGTCCATGTTTAGACCTAGTGCCCATATAAGGGTCCTACCAAAATTATATTGCTTATACGCTGCAGGTCGTAAATATTAAGATATTTTGACGAAATTTGGTACACAGACCTATGTTAGCCCAATAACGCAGCGTATTGATTTTGGTGAACATCGGTCCATGTTTAGTAGACCTAGTGCCCATATAAGGGTCCTACCAAAATTATACTGTTTATACGCTGCAGGTCGTAAATATTAAGATATTTTGATGAAATTTGGTACACAGACCTATATTGGCCCAATAACGCAGCCTATTGATTTTGGTGAACATCGGTCCATGTTTAGACCTAGTGCCCATATAAGGTCCTACCAAAATTATACTGTTTATACGCTGCAGGTCGCAAATATTAAGATATTTTGATGAAATTTGGTACATAGACCTATATTGGCCCAAGGACGAAGCCTATTGATTTTGGTGAATATCGGTCCATGTTTAGAACTAGTGCCCATATAAGGGTCCCCCCAAAATTGGCTTGGTTACAAACTGCAGGTCGCAAATATTAAGATATTTTAATGAAATTTGGTGCGCTGACTCACATTATAGAAATTTGACACGAGCCCCATTTTAACCCATTCGAATTTCGGATCCAAACATTAGTTGGATTTTACCCAGACTGGTGTAGGGTATTGTATAGTCGGCATGCCCGACTTTAACCTTTTTACTCGTTTTATATCAATTCTTCCACGCCATGTAACAAATTTTTTTAATCACTTTTATTTATGTACTTCAAGATTGATCCGTTTTTCTGTAACACTTTTACGTTTTTTTTTGTTTTTTATATATTTTTTACCGAATTTTTCCGTTCTTTCACAATTTTTCTGCGATTTGTTTAGTTTTTCTATCAATTTTGCGTTTCTTTTCTCTTGTTATATAATTTTTACCAAATTTTTCTGTTCTTTTATCAATTTTATCAATATCAATTTTACGATTTTTATTTTTTATTTAACGCGACAATGCCGTCATATTAGAATTATTTGTTTTTCTTTTGCTCGCCCGATAATAACTAATTATGTGTAAATATGAGAAATTTACTTTATCTTATTATAATGTAGTGACTCTGCAGCCAATTTCCAGTGATGTCAATGTTGCTTTTCCTGACGGTTTGAAGTGACTATGTAAAAAAGGCCGAACTGGGAGATTGTTGATCTTTAGGTGTAGGGGATGAATCAAGTGGAAGTGGACTGTATACTTTTGGCCACCTAAATATTGACAACAATAGTTAAGCCTTTTTTCACAAGGTTTTATAATTTCTCGTTTGCAGAGATAATTATAAAAGAATTCGAATTATTTGTAAAATGGGAAAACGTTAGAAATAAAAAAGGGTTGATTAGTGTAAAATTAATAAGAACTTAAAAAATAAAACTTTCAAGATATTTCGATATTTTTCTTATATGCTCATTGAAACCCCTGTCTTTAAAGCAATTCTCATATTGTTGTCCGCATCATTTTTACTAAAGTAAGTGATTTCGTTGTTTTAGGATAATACGTAAACTGGAAATATTCGTGATCAATATTCTGTATGATAGTTGCAAATTCTTTGTATATATCCAAAAATATTTCAAAAACAATTCGGAATTTCAACCAAAATTTTAATTTTTTAACATAAGTTAATGTTTGTCAGTTAATTTTTTAACAAATAAAATCAATTTTTATATAAATAAAAAAAAACAATAATAAAATAAAAGTTGATATTTTGATTTGCTTTTGAAATATTTTAGGACAAATCTTTGATACAAAATAAACATTAATATTATTAATACAAAACAACGAAATCAATTAACTGTTGTAGTGTAAGGATTAAACCAAAAAACTAGAATTTTCTGAGTTCTTACGAAATTCAGGAAACATCCTTATCAAACTTCTGTTGATTTCAAAAACGTAAAAAAAATTTAAGCAAAATTGCTGAAAAACAGGGGTTTCAATGAAATCTGAAATTCGGAAAATCTCGAAAACTGCTCGCCCCATTTAATTTATTTGCCAATTTGTGTTTGACGCGTCAATATTATAAACATAAGATGTATTGCAAGTGCAGGAATTACAAAAAATATAAGTTTTCCTAATAGTGTTATCAAATAAGGAACATTTTAGTATTATTTAATGTTTTTAACAAAAGAAAAAGTACGCAGATTAATAAAAAGTACATTTGCGTACTTCTTTGTGAGTTATGCAGAAAGCAGAAATCAGTAAAAAAAAGTACGCGTACGGTTGAAAACAGTACAGTCCCCAAATTGGCTTGGTTACACGCTGCAGGTCGTAAATATTAAGATATATTGAGGCAAGCCTATATGGGCACTAGGTCCATGTTTAACATAGGTCTAAACATGGACCTAGTGCCCATATAGGCTTGCCTCAATATATCTTAATATTTACGACCTGCAGCGTGTAACCAAGCCAATTTGGGTCTAAACATGGACCCAGTGCCCATATAGGCTTGCCCCAATATATCTTAATATTTACGACCTGCAGCGTGTAACCAAGCCAATTTGGGGGGGAGGACCCTTATATGGGCACTAGGTCTAAACATGGACCGATTTTAACCAAAATCAATAGGATTTGTCCTTTGGGCCGACATAGGTCGGTGTATCAAATTACATCAAAATATATTAATATTTGCGACCTGCAGCGTGTAACCAAGCCAATTTGGGGGGGGGGAGCCTTATATGGGCACTAGGTCTAAACATGGACCGATTTTAACCGAAATCAATTGGCTTCGTTCTTGGGCCGATATAGGTCGGTGTATCAAATTTCATCAAAATATCTTAATATTTGCGACCTGCAGCGTTTTACCAAACCAATTCTTGAAGGACCTTTATATGGGCACTAGGTCTAAAAATGGACCGATTTTTTTCCGGTCGGTGTACCAAATTTCATTAAAATATCTTTATATTTGCGACCTGTAGATTGCGCACAAGAATGCATGGACAGACGGACGGAGGGACGGACAGACATCGTTAAATCGAAATAAAACGTGATTCTGAGTCGATCGGTATACTATAAGGTGGGTTTAGGACCAATATTTTTTGGTGTTACAAACATTATTACAAACTTATTATACCCTAACCACGTAGCGGTGTAGGGTATAATAAATTTTGAGAGTGCGATAACCTTTCAGTGTAATATATCAGACCAGGGATGATAAATGGGATTTTTAAAATAGTACCAACCAGCTTAAAAAATAGTACTTTTTCGACTTCTATAGTACTAAAATTATTTTTTTTCATTTAATTTTTTTATCATTATAATTTAACAAATAAAAACTCATAAAAAATAAAGAGTTCTGTTCTGTTATATCTAACTCATACAGCAAAGCAAAAAATTTTTGTTAAAACTACTAAAAATTAGTTAAAAATTACCTTGCAAAAAAATGCTATCTATCAGTACCGGTGTTCTGTAACTATGTGAGAAGTTTCTCACATAAAAATTGCAACTCTGCCATATTTAAAACAGAGTGAGTATCATAATATCAAATTTAGCCAGAGGTATGTAAAAAAATTTTATTTATATTCAGTTTGAAATTTTGTGAATCACCCTGTTTTAAAAATCGTAGACACATCGTAGAGCTGCAATTTTTATGTGAGTAACTTCTCACATAGTTACAGAACACCGGTACAGATTATTTTGTAAAATCAGGGGGTATCCATTAAGGTGTTTTAAGAGTGCGTAGTTTCCGAAAAAACTTCACACACGAAAGAGAAGAAAAACACAAGGAATTTAAAAAATTTTTACAAAATTTTAGTTATATTTGAATAAATTTTAATAAACAGTAAATAACAACTTAACCAGCTAAAATCAGCAACAAATAATAATTACCCAGCAAAAACAGACAATACCGAGTAATTAAGCGATTAAGTAGCACACAAAGGGTTTCACTACTTACCAGGCTATTTACTCGCAACATTACTTTTGTTCGCGATGTCCAAAAATTCATGGGTGGTCATTACCCTCTCGCTTACAAAAAAAGTGCGAATAACGAGTTACCCATAGTGAAAGAATAAGTAGTTACTCACAAAGATAGAATAAGTGGTTACCCTACATTGTAAAATAGTTGGTCATATTGGCAAAATAAAACTTTTTACCTTGGAAAATTTCCTATTTAGTTCAAAACAAATTTATAAATAAAATATGTATTAATATAAAAAATACTTAATCAGTATTCAATCAGTATTCAATCAATTACCAGTAAGTGGTTACTTTGCACGAATATATAGGTACTTCTATAACTTATTATCGGTAACTCATTATTTTGTATTTTAAAGTAATGCAAAAGGTAATGACCTATCATTACTTGGTAATCCGTATGGTAATGACCTGTCATTACCATATTTTTGCTGGGTAGTAGACTAAAAAATAATAAAAGATTTTAAATCTTGAAATCTTTTTTTCGATTTTTTTTAAATGAATAAAAATCTAGTCTTCTGAAATCACCAGTTTACTATTTTTAGCATACATTTCCGTTGATTTGAGCTGGACTGCTTATTTCATTCAACTGAATTTAACTTGAAAATTTTGTAGATATAACAATTTATTTTTGCTATTTTTAGTCTACTAATATTAGTATTTTCTGCAGATTTTACAGTATAATTTTTTATTTTCAATGAACTAAAAGTTAACTTAAATATAACTAAAATTTTGTAAATTTAGCGGTTTTATTTTTGCTGATCTTACTGTATTTAAAAAAAAAGCTGCTAATCTTAGCAGTTTCTTTTGTAAGGCCATTTTTACTAGATTTTTCTGCTATTTTTACAGGCATATTTCTGTGAGTGTAGGGGTCAGAATTTCGAGTCCTTGAAAACCGTATTCAACTTCGTTTTGAAGCGAATATTATTTTAAAGGTACTTACGGGTCTATTCCACCTTGTGAATGTCATAAGAATATTTTCGAATGAACAAATGGATTGACAGTCGAATCAAATGAATTAGGTGGATAAAGAATTCATTCGATTCTTCGAAAGAGGGTTGAGGTATTTAATCATTCAGAAATAAAAATCGAATGAATTCTTTAAGAGCTCTGATTGGAAAAGAAATTTTGCGCGTTTCAACAAAAATCTGTTGTGAATAGATTTTCGTTGTATATTTACGTTTGCTCTATATTGCATGCATAAGAATGAAACGAAAAACACAAAACATCTCCTGTTCTTATTTAACTTATTAATTCAGCTATGCAGAGATACGTTTACGTCTGGCTAATCCAGGCTTAATTAGATGAAATGGGAAAAATTTCCTTTATTTTCATTCAATATGCAAAAAAGCCTTACTAACATTTTATTTTTTTACAAAAGAAGGAAATTTTAACAAATTCGTTTATAAAACTGATAGTTTTGCTTATAGAACAATTAAATGTTATGGGGAAATGTAGTTAAAAGATCTAGATTTCAAATAACATTTTCAAAACTTTATATAGAAGAGCACAATTTTATTTTAAAATTTCGCAATTTCATATAAAAATTTACGATTTTAATTGAATATTTTTTTCATTAAAATGACAGAGCTTAATTTGTAAAGAATTTTCTTATAGTGCCCCTTGCCCATAATTATTAAGTTGTTTTTTTTTTTTTTTTGATATTTCGGATGTGGTCATGAATTTTTGTTTTTTGTTTTCAAATATAAATTCGGTGAATATTCTAACAATGTAAATTTCATATAAATATTTCAGGGATATCTCATGAGCTATTATTGATTCAGAAAAATTAATGGATTTTGCATAAATGATTATAGGACAAATCCCAAAATATTTAAATTGACTCAACTACTTACCAGCGTATTTTCTCGTTTAACTACTTTTATTAGCGATGTCGCAAAAGTAATGAGCACTCATTATTTTGTGTTTTTTTCTAAGTGAAAAGGGAATGAGTTCTCATTACTTTGTGTGAGAAGGTACTGACTACCCATTACCTTTGGGACATAAATAGTCTGGTAAGTTGTTAAAAGCCTTTTTTTCTGGGTTGGTTAGTATAAATTGGGCTATCAAAAGTTATTTTGTTAACTTAAAGATGCCAAAAAGAAAACAAACCACAAGACGATAACATTTGAACGGACGACAATATATATGAGTTAAAAAAATAAACAACAGAAATAACATTCATGAAATGACGTTCGTTAATCTGTCCGCATGTTCCTCTTGTCAGAGCTGGAAAAAAAGAATTCTTTTTTTTTAAGGAGGGTATCGACTATACAAAACAGTTTTTTGGTATTTTATTTGCTTCAAAAATTTCAATAAAAAATTCGAAGAAAAAACTGATCACATGTTGTTCTATAAAATATGTTTTAGTATCAAAGTAATATTCTATGCACTAAATTTATGTATATTTTTTTGGTTGCATTTTTATTTCATTGTTTTTATTAGAGAATTATCTCTATATATAAAAGAATAACGTGACTGACTGACTGACTGACTCAACATCGCACAGCCCAAACCGCTGCAGCTAGGAAGTTGAAATTTGGTATGTAGGTTCCTCTTTCGGGGTAGACGTCCGCTAAGACGGAATTTTTGGAAATTCCTACCGGAACGGGCAAAAAGGGGGAAAGTGTCCCCCTTGACGGCCTGCCAAAACCCCTTTGGCTAGAAAGCTGAAATTTAAGATATGTGTTCCTTGGAGTAGGGGCTAACTTTTCTGGAAAGTACTTTCTGGAATTTTGGACAGGGACGTTGTAAAAATGGGGGTTAAAAAGGGGAAAAAGGCCCCCCTTGACGGCCTGCCCAAACCGCTGGAGGTAGGAAGTTGAAATTTGGTATAAAGGTTCCTCCACTATCGTAGACATCCACCAAGACGGGAGTTTTGGAAATTTTTACAGGGACGGGCAAAAAGGGGAAAAGGTCTCCCCCTTGACGGCCTGCTCATACTGCTGGAGCTATGAAGTTGAAATTTGGTATGTAGGTTCCTCGACCGGTGTAGACGTCCGTTGAGACGGCATTTTTGGAAATTCTTATCGGGAGGGGGAAAAAGGGGACAAAAAAAGTACATTTTTCCAAAAAAGTACCTTTTCCCAAAAAAAGCACCTTTTCCCAAAAAAAGAACCTTTTTCCCAAAAAAGTACCTTTTTCCAAAAAAAAGGACCTTTTTCCAAAAAAAGTACCTTTTTCCAAAAAAAAGTACCTTTTTCCAAAAAAAGTACCTTTTTCCAAAAAAAGTACATTTTTCCAAAAAAAGTACCTTTTTCCGAAAAAAGTACCTTTTTCCAAAAAAAAGTACCTTTTTCCAAAAAAAGTACCTTTTTCCAAAAAAAAGTACCTTTTTCCAAAAAAGTACCTTTTTCCAAAAAAAGTACTTTTTTCCAAAAAAAGTAACTTTTTCCAAAAAAAGTACCTTTTTCCAAAAAAAGTACCTTTTTCCAAAAAAAGTACCTTTTTCCAAAAAAAGTACCTTTTCCAAAAAAAGTACCTTTTTTCAAAAAAAGTACCTTTTTCCAAAAAAAGTACCTTTTTCCAAAAAAAAGTACCTTTTTCCAAAAAAAAGTACCTTTTTCCAATAAAAAGTACCTTTTCCCGAAAAAAGTACCTTTTTCCAAAAA
The DNA here is from genome assembly GCA_949987735.1 of Leucophora obtusa. Lineage (NCBI taxonomy): Eukaryota > Metazoa > Arthropoda > Insecta > Diptera > Anthomyiidae > Leucophora > Leucophora obtusa. The sequence goes on from OX465296.1 coordinate 72,282,528, forward strand.
AAGTACCTTTTTCCAAAAAAAGTACCTTTTTCCAAAAAAAGTACCTTTTTCCAAAAAAGTACCTTTTTCCAAAAAAAGTACCTTTTTCCAAAAAAAAATTCCTTTTTCAAAAAAAGTACCTTTTTCCAAAAAAGTACCTTTTTCCAAAAAAAGTACCTTTTTCCAAAAAAAGTACCTTTTCCAAAAAAAGTACCTTTTTTCAAAAAAAGTACCTTTTTCCAAAAAAAGTACCTTTTTCCAAAAAAAAGTACCTTTTTCCAATAAAAAGTACCTTTTCCCGAAAAAAGTACCTTTTTCCAAAAAAAGTACCTTTTTCCAAAAAAAGTACATTTTTCCAAAAAAAGTACCTTTTTCCAAAAAAAGTACTTTTTTCCAAAAAAAGTACCTTTTTCCAAAAAAAGTACCTTTTTCCAAAAAAAGTACCTTTTTCCAAAAAAAGTACCTTTTTCCAAAAAAAGTACCTTTTTCCAAAAAAAGTACCTTTTTCCAAAAAAGTACCTTTTTCCAAAAAAAAATTCCTTTTTCAAAAAAAGTACCTTTTTCCAAAAAAGTACCTTTTTCCAAAAAAAAGTACCTTTTTAAAAAAAAAGTACCTTTTTTAAAAAAAGTACCTTTTTCCAAAAAATTTACCTTTTTCTAAAAGGTACTTTTTTACAAATGTAAAAAAGTACCTTTTCCAAAAAAAGTACCTTTTCCCAAAAAACATACATTTTTTCAAAAAAATACCTTTTTCAAAAAAAGTACCTTTTCCAAAAAAAGTACCTTCTCCCAAAAAAAAGACCTTTTTCTAAAAAAAATTTTCCTTTTCCAAAAGAAGTACCTTTTCCAAAAAAAGTGCCTTTTTCCAAAAAACATACATTTTTCCAAAAAAAAAACACCTTTTTAAAAAAAAAATACCTTTTCCAAAAAAAGTACAAATAAAGCACTTTGTAAAAACAAAGTATCTTTTTCCAAAAAATTTCGTTTTTCCAAAAAGTACCATTTAAAATAATATATAATTTCAAAAAAACTACTTTTTTTCCTCCCCCCACGGATATCTCCACTAAAACAAGGTTTCTTGATATTCGGCGGTTTCTTGATATAGACGGGATTTTTGGAAATTCCTACCGGAACGGGCAAAAAGGGGAAAAGTCTCCCCATAAACAGTCTCACAAATTGGAAAAGTGCCTGCCCAAACCGCTTGAGGTAAGAAGTTGAAATTTGGTATAAAGTTTCCTCCATTGTAGTAGACATCGACTAAGTTTGTATTTTTGGAATTCCCTACAGGATATCCCAAAAGGAAACTCGGTATGTGAGTTCCTCCTTCTGTGTAGGCGTCCGCTTAGACGGAATTTTTTAAATTCCTATCGGGAGGGGAAATAAGGTAAAAGTCTCCTCCTGACGGCTTGCCCAATCCCTTTTGGCCAACCTAAAATTTTAAATATGTATTCCTTGGAGTAGGACTAACTCACCGGCAACGTAATTTTTCTATTTTGGAACAGGAACATAGTAAAAATGGTGGTTGAAAGGGAAAAATGTCCCCACTAACGGCCTGCCCAAACCGCTTAGGCAATGCAGTTGAAATTTGGTATGAATGTTCCTTATCCATCGCAGATAGCCGCGAAGATGGAATTTTTGTAAATTCCTAAAGGGACGGGCAAAAAGAAGAAAAGCCTCACCTTGGGGGCCGGTAAAAACCCCTTCGGCTAGAAACCTGAAGCTTAAAATGTGGGTCCCTGGAGTGAGGGCTAACTTATTAGAAAGATACTTTTTGAATTTTGAACAGGGTCGTTATAAAATGGGGGCTCAAAAAGGGAAAGTTGCCCCTTAACGACCTGTCCAAACTGCTGGAACTAGGAAGCTGAAATTCGGTACTTAGGTTCCTCTCAGCCTGCTGGAATTCCCTGTCGATGGATTTTCGGAAATTCCTACCGAGAGGGGCACAAATAGTAAAAGTTGGCTAGAAACCTGAAATGTAAAACATATGTTACTTGGAGTATGTGCTCACTTACCGGGAAGGTGCTTTTTGGACAGGGACATTGCAAAAATGGGGATTAATGAAGCGAAAAGTGCCGCTTAAAGGCCTGTGCAAACCGCTGGAGGTAGGAAGTTGAAATTTGGTATTAAAGTTCCTCCTCTATTGTAGACATCCGCTAAGATGAGATTTTTGGAAATTTCTACTGGTAGGGTCAAAAACAGGAGAAGTCTCTCCCTTAACGGCCTGGCTAAACTGCTGGAACAAGGGATCTTAAATTCGGTATTTGGGTTCCTTCTCCAACGTTAACGTCCCCTAAGATGGTATTTTTGGAAATTCATACCGGGAGGGGTAAAAAGGGAAAAAACTTCCCTCTTGACGGCCTGGCCAAACTGCTGGATATAGAGACCTAAAATTATGTATGTAGTAGGTTCCTCCTCCAACGCAGACGTCCTCTAAGACGGAATTTTTGGAAATTCCTACCGGGAGGGGTAAAAACGGAATAATTCTCCCCCTTGATGGCCTAACCGAACCCTTCGGCAAGAAACCTGTAATATATAATATGTTTTCCTTGGAGTATGGGCTAACTTATCGACAAGGCATTTCTAGGACTTTGGACAGGAACGTGGTAAAAATGGTGGTTCAAAAGGGGAAAATTGCCCCCCCCCCCTTAACGTCTGCGTCTTTAGCTAGAAACCTAAAACTTAAAGAACCAGTGTATATGAAACACTAAAATTAAGAAACTAAATAGGAAACGAGTGGAATTGAAACACTACACAAGTGGAATGAAATGGATATAAACGTTGAACGAGTGGAATTGAAATTATAGACAATGCAAAGGGATTGGAAGAGGGAATTACCTCTTCAAACACTATCAACGGAATATGAAACTTATGTGGCATTGAAACATACTCTCCAAAAAGTTAAACAAATTTTCTGAAAGAGAAAAAACCTTAGAAAAGGAATGGAACTTATATATTCCGATATTTAAACTTCATGTAACGAAGCACCGGTGGAAGAAACCGACGCAGTAAATTTTCCAACTGAATTTGTGAATTTACTTGAATTGCCAGGTCTACCTTTACATAAACCGGAATTAAAAAAAAAACTTTAAGACACGCTAACAACGTAGCTTTGCCCGCTATTTTTAATATTATAAAATGCTTTCCAACCCTGCTTTACGTTATTTATTTTCATTCAAAACACAAATGAACAAAACTACTTACGGGTCTATCTACCTAAGTTCGCACTTTACCAAATTATCTTAACATACACACGTATATTGCAATTTATTATGGATTCATTACTAACAATCCACTTTCATGAGAAAAAGTGATCAAATATTTATTTATTTTAAACCCGTTGTTGTGCAGAATTATTTATTTGTGGTGGCTGGGTGAAGGCTTTAAATAAAAAAACTTTAAATAAAAAAACGAATTTAATAAAAATTGTGGGGGGCGCAGCCCCCCGGGGGGGAGGGCGCAGCCCCCCCCCCCTTAACCTTTAAGGCACGCTAACAACGTAGCGGGCTGCGCCCACTAGTATCGCATAATACGGTAGAACAAAAAGATAAAAACTACATTCAAAGATGCAAGAATTGCACGCAGTCTTTAACGACGAAGGCAAGTCATTCTGGGAAGGTACTGATGGCTTCATATAAGCTACGAAAATAATCAATGTGTATAAAAAATTAGACACAAATACAAAAAGAAAAATATTGTATCATTTTGACCGAAATTCAATGTATAATAATTTTGCTACCATCGTTTTTAAGACTAATAGGATTAATATATCAAATATCCTTTAATCGATTCGTCCCAAATTTGGTAAATATGTAGAAAACTAGGGGATCTAAATTTTATTCATACACGGTTTTTTCAAATTTTGGGGTTTTCTTAGCGAAAAATTAGCTTTAAATTTTAAACGGGGTTTTCCCACAACCATGGGTTCAAAATGCTGCCACTGTACAGATAAGGCGAGTTAACCAATTTTATTTATTTTTTATTGAAAAATTTGGTATATCACATACAACAAGATAAAAATCTTTTTAATTACAGTATGTGATATTATAATGTCATGCGCGGCTCCAGGGGGGAAATAGGGAAATTTCCCCCTACCCCCCTCAGCGAAATCGAAAAAGAAAAAAAAGGAAAAGAGGGAAAAAGGGGAGAAAAAGAAGAGAAAAAAGGAAAAAGAGGGAAAAAGGATTCACTTTATCCTTTAGAAATACAAATTTGATATGAATAATAATATGAAATATAAAATTTTTTCCTTATTTTCATTTAACCAGTCGTCATTTAAAAAATCTCAATAGATATTTTAACAAATTCATTAAAAAACTGATAATTTTGATTATAAAAAAATTAAAGTTTGTGGAGAAATGTAGTCAAAAGATCTAAATTTCAAATTAGATTTTCAAAATTGTATATAGATAAATCTCGAAATTTTTCTAATTTCAAATGGCAAAAAGAAATTTTATTTTAAAATTTCGCATTTTTTAATACAAAATTCCAATTTTAATTGAAAATTTTTTAAATAAACGCCCTTACTGTTTAAATTTTCCAAATGTTTATTTTTGTTGACTTTAGTTATACTCCTCCATATAAAAAATGATAATTTTCCACGACAATGAATTTCACGTGAAAACTGAGAAGAGATTGTTTTTACGCAAATTTAATATAGAAGACTATTATTTTTCTTGGGGAAAATCACATTTTTTTTATATTGTGATTGTGTCTTTGATATAAAATGGAAAAATTGTTCATTTTTATAATTTAAATTAAAATTTGAGTATAATTAAAGTTCGAGTAAAATTTTTCCACGTGAAAAACCACTTACGGTGCTTTTGGGAAAAAGACTAAATTTTATTTTGAATTTTTTTCATTAAAATTGCATAACTGAACTTCTAATGGAATTTTCTATATTTGAAGTGGTAAATGCTACTATATTTTAGAAGTTTCTCATTTCGAAATAAAAAATCGAAATTTCCCTTAAAATTTTCTCAATATTGTAAGAAAACAATTAATTACCGTTATTTTTGTTCAGATTTGAGATCAAATTTGACAAATTCCAAATAGAATTCACAATTAATTTCACTTGAAATTCACCAAATTTCATTCGGAAAGATATAGTGGAGTTCCTTTTTAGGTCTTTCCAAAGGATCGTATTGAACTTATTCCAGTCTGTCTTTCGGAAATCCTAAGTATACATGTTGATATCGTAGAGTATATAGTTATGTTCCTGAAATAATTTCTTTTGAAATACTCAATTTTTGATTGCCTGCGAGTAATTGACTAGCGTTAGATCCTGCACTACCTCCCAACCTGCAAAGTGTTTTAACTTTAAAATACGGAATGTTGGTGTAGCGCCAAAACAAAATTGGCCAGTAATTCTTTTTGTTAATAACGACATCTGACTCCCACAGCTATACCAAAACCGATATGAAAATTTAATTATACAAAGTTTTCCAAATGTTGATCACGAAGCCCTGAGCGTCCCTAATCGCATCCTAGGAGGTCTGCGAAACATTCCGAAAAAATAATTAAAAAACAAGAATTTTTTAAATATTAGAAGTTTTTAGTTAAAATTTATAACTGAAGTATAAAAAATCAGCTTCTAATAAATAAAGTGAATATAAAAATAATGAAAATAATTTCAAAACTTTTCAGGAAATGTTAACTTTTTGTATTGTTGTTAAAAAGTAATCTCTGAGTTAAATCCTTGTAATCATCTCAATCAAATTTTGAGGACTTTTCAGACTCCGGCGACGTTTTTCGTAAAATTTTCAAAGTTTAATTTAATGAAATCCACGATTTAAATCGTCATATGTATATCGAAAAATGGATTCTTTAAAATTTCTAAAAAAATATGTATATGCGGTGTGTTCTATTAGTCGAAATTTTTACTACTTTTACTACAATTGGAAAGTTTTGTTTACTTTTTATATTGAAATTTTGCAGCTGTAGTAAAAGTAGTAACTTGTAGTAAGTAAACGAACACGCTTATGTTGTTCCTCATTACTTTATTTTTGCCTTTACGAAATCTTATACTGGCACTCTTATTGGGTCTTTTTTCATACAAATGCTGAAAAATCTAACTGTTTTTTTTTTGTTTAATACTATACTATAACTCAGGAACCAAAAGGAGTACCAAACTGATATTTGACAGTGTCATTGATAAAGAATTAAGAACTAATACAAAAATATTAAAAGGCTACGATAAAGTATCCTGAACCGCGTATTAAGATAAAATGGCTTTAAATCTTTGATAACGATAAATGGTTAAAGTTCATTTCAAAATAGTAACTATTCACGTGGCTCAATCATGGCTTCAATTATAAAAGGATAGAAACAATTAATTAATTGTAGAAAAATTCTCAAAAATTAAAATTTTTTTTTAATAAATCAGAAATTATCTAATTAAAGAATGAGTTGCAAAACAACTTCAGGCACGCTTTCAGAAGCTTTAAAGTGATATATCAACCAGTCACATAGCTAAAATAATACAAAAGTTAGACCCAAATATGTACGGAAAGTCTATAGCAAATTTGATAATTTTCCCCAAATTGAACACCAATTTTAGCTATACAAAGTATTCCAAGTTATAGCAAGTTTCATACAATTGAAATGGAGTGCGGAAATTTCAATTGTTGATTTTATATGTTATTTAATATCCTTGTTGGATGTCAAATACGTATCAAATATTAAAGTTTTTGATGAAAAATATAACTTAGAATTTTCCGTTGGACTTTATATTGTCTTTTATACCTAAAGCGTCGCTCATAAAATCGTTAACCTTGCGCTGCGGAGTCCAAAAACGTCCAAAAAGTAGTGTATGGCCAAATCAAAAGGGGTTAAAAAATATTTTTTGTGAAAATTAAAAAAAAAAAAATTTTTTATAGTCCTGGTTCTTCCGGATAGAGCAAAACGAAGACTTCTATAAAGGTAATTTGGTTCTTTTGTATATATAATTTTATGCAGAAGAATTAATGTTTTAATCTTAAGCAAATCGTCAAAACTAACACCATACAAGGACTTTGAATAAGAAGAGGTTCCATCATATCTATTTATCCCATAGACATACGGTAATACCGCATTATAAGCCACATTTAGCCTACTTTTGTTACAGCATCACAGCTGGCAAATATTTCGCAGCCATAAAGTAATTTAGGCATAATAAAGGTTTTGGCAAGTAGTTTACGTATGTGTAATGGTGTCAAATGTTGAGTTGGATAAAGGGTTCTTAACATAGCAAAGGTACCACTGGTAACAGAGTTTATATGTGTATTCCACTTAAGTTGTTTATTAAAAATAATACCAAGATTCCTTGTGGATTCTACAATTTCAATTTCCTGGTTACCTACCCAGCAAAATTTTTATGAACTGGTTGCCTTTGAATCTGTTCTAGAATAGGTGTTTTTACCATCGGTTCCGTGGAACAGGTTCTAGAACTGATTCCTGGAAGTCAAAATGGAAGGCCTCACTGTCGTAGAACAGGTTCTATAACTGGTTCTAGAACCGGTTCCAAAGCAACCTGTTCTAGTTTGGAGGAACATAACCTGTTGCCTTTGGGACAAACTCAAACAAAAATCACCGATGATAGAACATAAATTAGAACAGGTTGCATGCAAGAACAATTTAATATACAGGCAGAACAGAAGTGGCCCTAGAATAGATCCTTGTGGTATACCGATTTTCACAGGCAGCGGAGTTGATGTTGAATCTCCTACAGTCACTGACTGAGTTCCATTTTGTAGATATGTTTCTTGTGGAATTGTGGCTGTTCTAAAAAAATTAAAATTTTCAGTTAGCTTAGTGCAAAGGATACTATGGTTGACACAACCGAATGCCTTCGAGTGATCGAGTAGTACTAGGAAAATTCTATTGCCATTGTCAAGGTTGGATCTGATATCACCTGAGAAATTGATGAGAGCTGTAATGCAGCTATGTTTAGGTCTAAAACCAGATTGGTATTCAGAGATGAGGCAGTGTTCTGTTAAATATGCATTTATCTGTTGGTATATTATACGTTCAAAAACTTTTGTAGTAGGGAAGAATTGATATAGGGCGATATCCAGTTGTCGATTTTGGTTCAGGAATAACCCTGGCATGTTTCCAACATTTTGGGAAGCAGCTAGTGGTGAGTACTTGTTGTGTTAAATATATGTGTAATGACATATAAGAGCTTATAGGAAGCAACAGTTTCAAGAACTTTGGATGCATCGCATCCAATCCAACTGAATCTGACTTTACAGATAGGCAACACGATAAGACTTCAGGGGTATTACTTATGCATGAAAACTGAAACTCATTTGTTGGCGGTTGTGTAACAGAAGTAGGTGTAGGTTGAAATCCATCTGATCGAGGATTCAAGATGTTTTGAACTGCGGAAGATGCAGTTAAGGGGATGTTGGTAAAAAATGTATTTAATTCATTGGCATTTACATTTGAGGCAGTGGTAATCTTATTTCCTATACCAATTTACTTTATAGTTTTCCATTTCTTCTTAGAGTCCATGGCCGATTGAAAGCGACTTGCAGAATAGGTTGATTTAGCATCACGAATGCTGTTTATACAACTCATCCCTTTGATTGATTAGATTCTTTATTGAGGAGTTGAACCAGCATTTATTTCCTTTATTACCACGATATGTACGTATAGGTACTGTAAGATCAAAGAGATGAAGTAAATTATTATTTAAGAAGAGAAGCTGTTCATCAGCTGAGCCCATAAAGTATATAGAGTTCCAAATAATATTAATGAATTGCTCATCTAAGAGATTATGATTGATATGTCGAAAATCTCAATAACTAATAGGAGTTTTATTCGCAGTTATTTTAAAGTCATATGATATATAGATTAAGTCATGCTTTGAAAAACATTTAATTGATCGAAAAGTAAAAAGTTAAAGATATTACTCACAATAAAAATGTGAGTAATGAACTATTCGATGAAGTCAAATGGGTAGGGTATGCGGTGTTGACTATATATAATCCAATTGGCATAAGTGTATTTAATAAGGTAGGTCCTGCCAAAACATTTGCATTAAAGTCGCTAGCGATGACAACATCTGTATACTATGTAGTTAACATTTCCTAAAATTCCACGAACGATGCATATGGTACATTTTTGTGAGGTCTGTAGACGCAACCAAGTAGTAATTTACTATCGCAAACAGTAATTTAAATAAACAAGTATTCAATTTTGTCTCCTTTTTTATTAGATATACATTTAATTTTACTTTGTATATGACTTTTAATCAAGTTTGGCAACCGTAACGAATAACGGTATAGGTATCGGTATTGGTGTCGATTTTTTATTTGTTTCGGTATCGGTAACGGTATTTTAATCATTAATACCGGTATATACCGGTATTATTGAAAAAATTTACAAAAATATAAAAAAACGTTCTTAATTATAAAAAACTCAATTTTATTAAATTTTTATAAAGGATAACTATAGTTTATGGAAATTTTTTATAATATGAACAAAAAACAATAAGTTATTAAAAATTTGTAACGGTGGGTCTCATACTGTAGGTTTAACTTTAACTTAACTATAAACAAAAGAAAATGTCAAAAAAAAAATATACACAAAAGAACAACAAATTTTTGGGTTAACTATTAACTAAAGTTTAAACCTGAAGTATGAGACCCATCGTAAGTGTTTTATTTTGTAAACACAAACATTTTTTAAATCTATTAGGAACACAAGTTGATTCACTACAAATATTTTATATTTGTATTAAGATCATATAATAAAATAAAAAAAAAAGTTTATAAAATTAATAAAAGGATTCTCTAAAAGAAACTGTAAATTCAATTAAAGGTTTAAGAAACCAGTTTATATATTAAATTTCATTTACAAATTTGTAAATTTGTGGCCCTTTTATCCTAATGGAACCATAGGACATAATATATATATATATATATATATATATATATATATATATATATATATTAGAGCGGGTCGATTTGTAGGGAGTGAAAAAATTCACCAATTTCCCTATGATTTCCGTATTCTATGGGTTATTCCATGAAAATTTGCCGAAGGAACCATACCTCTATCGTTAAAATCGAGTCCCCTACTTTTTGTTGGTAGATTTTTTCCCAAATTGACGTTCGTATGAAATATTACCTACACGTTCACATCCAAAACTCAAAAACTATCGATCGGGTTTAATCGCCAGTAGGCGCGTTGGAAAGGTGAGCTCATTTTGATCAATTTACAAAAAAAAATCTCCAACATTGGTCCAACGGTTCAAAAGTTACGGGCATTTTTGTCCAAATTTTGGAGCATTTTTCCATTTTTTTCATGATTTTGTCCAAGAATATTACTTTCATGGCCATTTTTTTGGCTCAATCCATTATTTTATTCAATTTACAATTCAAAACGAAGAGTTTAAGCCCAAATTTATCGAATTCGTTTGATTAATTCATGCGATATTGCTAAAACAAAATAACACATAAAACCAAATTTTTGTTTTTTTTTCCCTTTTTATTTTATTTTGTACAAAAATTCAAATTAAGAGATAATAAAGTATCTATCAACCTATTATCAAAAAAAATATTCAGTTTGAGTGTAGTAAAAGACAAAATGTGAAAAAAACCATTATTTTTTCTGAAAGTCTTGTTTGCTTTCAAGTCTGGGTGTTTTCGTACGGCTCTCTAATGTCGTCGCCATAGCGCCTTCTACATTCTTTCCTGCAACTCGTTTAGCAGTGGCAGCCAGCAATTGGGCATGTCTTTCCGTTCCTTGAATGTGTAAAGGAATTTGTGGATCATCGAACGGTGGCACTTCGTAATTTAAATATCCCTCCAAATGTTCATACGAATAACTTTGCGTAAACGGTGGTTCGAATAAAATGGTATCGTCATTTAAATCAATCATATTTGTATATTCCGTACAATTAAAGTTTATAAGAGATTTTTTATAAACTCTAAGTTCCGTTGGGTCGACAATATCTCTTCGGTAATGTAAAATCTTCTTTATAGCAATGTTTCGTTTTTCCATTCTATCATCAAATAACATAGATAGCAAGATATTTTCTGAGTGTGCAAAATATGGATTATCTTGAATTACTGTATTTACAACTCCAAGTAAATTCGGTGGTAAAAATCGTGTCCAAGTAATAAATTTAAAAAGTAATGTACTACCGTATGCGGCAGAGCTATAATACTTAACATTGAAATACATTGGCGTGTATACTTTTATTATATAGTTAGCCAGAATTTTTAAATTTTCAGTTGGATTATTAGTTGTCACATACAACCGTAATAATCTATTGGCTTTGGTGAGCCAACGAGAATGTGCAATTGGCCCTGGTTTTATGTGAGACAAATCCGCAGGAACCACACCATTAGAAATTGCATTGGCCATTAACATCAAGTACCTCGAATCAGTAGATAATTCTTATGGATTTAAATCACCAGGAGGCATATTTTCCAAAGCGATTTCCTCAAAATCGGTTACCACCTGAAAAGAAAACATAAAAGCTAAAAAATAGAATAAAAAATGGTAAAGAATCAGCTATAAAAATTACATACCGGAAGATTTTCACAATCAGCAATTTTTGAGCTCAACTTTCCGGTAGTTGATCGTGGTCCAGTGGTGGTTGATTTGTCTAAAGTGTCAAACAAATGTCTAAACGGCAGCTCGTTAAAGTGCAGAAGACACACAAACCAGTGCAGTGGTCTCTTTAACTGTTTTTCGAATAGTCGCAAAATTCCACCGTGTACGCCAGTATTTGTTGGTTCACCATCAGCGCATATGGCAATTAATGAATCTAGAGACAATTGTTTTTCTTGGAAGAATTCGATCAATTTGTTGACTTTGCTTGCCGCAGTTTCACTTTCTAGTTTTGTGTAGCCTATCAATTAAGATTTTGGTTCCCTCAAAACAACTAGATGAGGTTCTTTAACCATCCTTGGATGCAATTTCTCATCAATTTTTTCTACAGTTAGAGCATCATTTTTCCTGCCGTCGAATGAAAATGATATCAAATTCGAGCCATCATACCGCTTACGAAGTGCGTCTTGTCTCCATTTTTCTCTTTCTCTACGAAGTTTACTTTTATCCATGATGACAAGATTGTCATGACCATCTTTTACGCCCAGGTCTTCCATCAGAGCTGTTGCCAATGCTGATCCCATCCTATCATGCACACCAAATCTGTCACACATCATTGCATAGTTTTTAGTATTGTATCTGGGAGTGTATGTTTGTGGTGGTAGAACTAATTCTGAACCTCCTCTCACATCAACTTCCATTTCGTCATAATGTGGTTCGTATGTAGGATCGTTGCTCACTGAGATTGTTGGTATAGCCGTTGGTATCGTCTCTTCACTTCCATTATCGTGTTCCGGTATCGTTTGTATTCTGTCATTATATATCGCGCATGAAATCTTTTAAGTTTTCTGGGATAGATCCACATGAGCAGTCGTTTTCTTTCAAGTTGCATTTACATTTTCCAATGTTGAATAATTGGTTTGTTGATTCTACGAATTTTTTGAATTCTGTTGCGCGTTTTACTCGTTGTTTATCTGCATTACTATATGCGTCAAGCATTTTATTCAATTTTCTAATGATGCTACCTTTGAGTATAAGGTAGTTGATTCCAAATTTCTAACAATCTGTCTGCTACTTGGGGAGTAAATCTTTTATACGAAAACATTTTGCTTTGGGCTTTTGCACGTTCGGCCAAGAAAAAATAGAACTTCAATATATCTCGTTTAGTTGACAGATTAATATCAGGTAATTCACAGGCCACGCCAAAAGAAAAAACATCATGAGAGACCAAATGTTGCAAACTACTGCGTTGGGTATCTGTTGGATTTTGCGATGAACCCGATTCTGAATCCATTTTTTAAACCGTCACTAAAAGAATTAAATATTGTTACGATTATCCTTTTATAATCGCTGTTAAAATATTGTTAAAATAATAAGTCCTTGATTTAATAAGTCCTTGAAATTGATTTACTTTAACTTTATTTAAACACAAAATTTATTAAAGTAAACACAATTAAGTAGTGTTGCCAGAAGTGTCTAGATGGTGCTGGTTACATCATTATAGAAACAGTGTTATAGGAAAAAGTTATTTCTTATGTCCCTTATGGAAAAATGCTCCAAAATTTGGACAAAAATGCCCGTAACTTTTGAACCGTTGGACCAATGTTGCGCCTACTGGCGATTAAACCCGATCGATAGTTTTTGAGTTATGGATGTGAACGTGTAGGTAATATTTCATACGAACGTCAATTTTGGAAAAAATCTACCAACAAAAAGTAGGGGACTCCATTTTAACGATAGAGGTATGGTTCCTTTGGCAAATTTTCATGCAATAACCCATAGAATACGGAAATCGTAGGGAAATTGATGAAAAATAAATCGACCCGCCCTAATATATATATATATATATATATATATATATAAATTTGTCACAACTTAGAGAATATTTATGAAGTTCAATAAATTAAAAACAATGTTGCCAATGCAAATTAAAGGCTGATAACCGCACTTTGAATTTGTAACACGATTTTCTATTAACAATGAATAAAAAAGTTTAATTGTTTAACAATTTTGGAAATTTTATATTAAAAAAATTAGTATATTTGCTAAAAACCTGAAAATTTTTTTTTTTAAAACCGATTCCATACCGGTACGACACCGGTATTAAGGGAAGAGGTTTTTAAATACCGGTATTTTTTGAAATCAAGAATTTCGGTATTGGTATCGGTATCGGCTGTCAATTTGAAAGGGTTTTGAAACCGATAACGGTATTGTAACGGTATCGGTTGCCAACATTGCTTTTAATGTAAATAGCAACGCCGCCTGCATGCGACGGTCTGTCATTCCTGAATATCCTATAACCATTAGCTGCAATCAAACTATCAGGTAAATCTTTGGTAAACCAGGTTTCTGATATGCAAATAATGTCTACTCCAGACTCTTCAAACAAATATCTAAATTCATCTATTTTGTTAATCAAACTTTGTGCATTAATATGGCATATATTTAATCCATTACGTTGTCTAGTTAGAATACGAATCATACTTCTGGTACAATCCTTGGAACTCGACCCAAAATTATTTCTTAATGACAATAAAAAAGTTTAAAAGAAAAAAGGCAACGCAATCAGAGTGAAAATCATCAGTAGTTAAATGTGATAATATTAAAAACATAAACATAATGAATTTTAATTCAGTACACAAAATTATGAATTCAATTATTTCCGTTAATTTTAAATTTATAGAGGATGGTATTTTTTCAGAATAAAATCACACTAAAATATATAAACGTATACAGATTTTATAAAATTTGTTACAATGTTTACTGAGGAAAAAATATATAGTAACACTCGTACATCATTAGAATTGCAATCAATATTGTTGAAGTTGCTCATTCGCATGACGTTGATTTTGAACATTTCCATCAGCTGGTAGAAAAAACAAATCAAGTTCATTGATATCTTCTATTCGCCTTGGGTCATCAGTTTCAGAAACTTTTATATATACGAGTCCACGAAGTGTAAAAGCAGAAAATATACGGTTCTTTTTTCGCAAGTCAATGGCAGCTTGCAAGATTTTAAAATTAGATGAAGTGAGATTTTTATTCACAAATATTTTCCTAACCGTATTGTCATCAGAATTATTGTCACGTTCAAAACCAATGTGATGTAAGCATAATTGGGACTTATAGTTTCTCTTAAACAGTGCTAGTAATTTGAGTACAACATTTTTATCATATGGCGATAACAATTTAACGAGAATAACCGCATCAGGTGAGTTTTGTTCCTTGTTATTATTATTTTGAAGACGGAAAATAGATTTATACGCCGGAGTGGATATATTTAATGCATAACAAATGCCATCAAATATATCGTATAAATTTTCCTTTTTTGCAAAAGGAATACCATTAATTCGCAGGTCACAAGATACAGCTAAAATTTCTTGTCGTTGCATTTGCGATTTTAACGTTTTAATTTCAGATTAAAGCAGTTTTACTTCAGTACAAACTGTTTCAAGTTCAGTAACTCTGTCATTAACAGTATGGACTTCACTCATAATATCAAGAATAGGTTTATCCAATTCATTTAAGAGTCTATTCTCAACCATGTTTATTTTAATTTCAATTTCATTTATTTTCTCATTCATTTGCGAGACTATTCTATCTTCAGTTTCTTTAATAGAAGTTTCAATTGTTGATGTTATCAATTGGAACTGTTTTTCAAATCTTTTATCGAGTAAATCCATTAACCGAGTAGAAAAGAGGCATAATCGCGAACATTTAGCATCGTTGTTGAGCGGGGAAGGGTTTGGCCTTTTATTTCCATTATTATTAATTTCATCCTTGTTATTATTAACTGCTTCGTTGATATTCATTTTATTTTTTTTTTAAATTTATTTTTACTTGTTTTCAGACTTACTTTTACGTGTGGCTAATCAGGGCTTTATCTTATGTGCGGTAATTGAGAGTGTTGGAGAGTGAGGATCAGTGTTGCCATTTTAGCATATTTTCTGCTAGATTTAGCAGATTGAGTTGGGCAATTGCATATTTTTTTTGTAAAAATATGCTAACTGCTTTTTAGCATATTCTGTTGGACAAAAGCAGATTTTTTAGCATATTTTGTTTTATTTAATAAAAGCATATTTTTAGCATATTTTTATTTTTTAACAAAATAATTTTTTTTAAATCCAAAAAAAATCTGGATTTAATAAATCCACAATAAAAGCACAAATATATGAAACAACCTATTAATTTAATGTCAGAAAAAAATACGAATGAAAATTAAAAGAAAAACAAAGAAATTGAAAAACTAACAAATAAAAGGTTTTTATTAAATTTTTTTTATGAAATATGTTTAGAAAAAAAAATTACACCTCTCCAAATACATTTTTTTCATCTTGGACATGGAGAAATAGCTGAAATAGAAATGGCAATTTTTCACTCTACTGTAAGTGATTTAATTACATCCAATTAGTGAATGTTAAATATTGCAATGGAATTTTTCAATTGTGTAAAAATATAAATTGAAGTGATAAAACTGAAAAGGCAGTATCGCTGTTTTATATAAAATATAATTAAAACTTAAAAGTTAAAGTAAAATCCTTCATCATCGAATTCGGTATTAAAAATTAGGGTGAAAGGACAGAATTATTAAATCCAAGTGATTAGAAAAAGCTGCTAATGTTTTCATAACTTTTTATTTCATGCGTAATTATTCAATTCTTTTTCGAATGTAAACTTTTTTAGTAGTATTGTATAATTTCAAAATGCTACAAAAGCCATAAAAAAATCTTGCAAAAATTTAAAATCAGTTATGTTTATTGTGAAAAAATTAAATGAGAAAGTTTATTTTTTTAGTCTCAAAGAAAGATTAAAAAGTATTTACAAAAAATTATCTTTTCATACTTTTTTAAAGTATCTTAGAATAAATGTAAAAGTTTACCTCTCATTCATAAACACTCCTCAAAGTTCTAGGAGGTTTACAAAACAAATTATTCACATAAAATTTGTTCGATAAACCTCCTATAACTTTTGAAAGCATTTATGAATTAAGAGGTAAACATTTATATTTATTCTAAGATAGTTTAAAAAAGTATTAAAATATAATTTTTTATAAACATTGTTTAAAAAAAGGATTTTTCCATTAATAAGACTTTATTAAATAATACTAAAAAAATTATTTAGCAGATTTTCAGCATATTTTTTGTATTAAATTTAGCAGATCTTTAGCATAATGAATATAATAAAAAAATTGCTATTTTTTAATTTAGCATATATTTTTTATTTTAGGATTTAACAGATTTTAGCAGAAATTTTTTAGGAATCTAGCATATTTCCATTTAAGAGTTCTGGTAACACTGGTGAGGATAGATGTTTATGTTTTATTTTGTATTATTTTTGTTTTCTTGTGTGATTTGTTTTGGCTATTCCTTGCTGGTTTTAAATTTATGGTTGGTTATTTTAATAAAAAAAAGTAAAGGGGTTTTTTGTTTACAAATTTTAATGTTTTTTTTTTTTGTATATACAACCCAACTTTAAAGAAAGGTTTATATAATTATATACTGTTGTAAGAATAGTTTATTGTTAAAACAAGTAATAAGTTTTTTTATTTTAACTATATATTTAAACAATTTTGCGGAGACTTAATAAAACACGTCTTACTCTCTCAAAAACTAATGTAATTTCGATCCGGTTTTTTTCTATCATAGGAAACAAAAGCTCTAGTCCTTATCGTGGCCCTTTTTTTTGAATTTTAGTCAAATAAATTTAATATCGCCAAGCAAGAGTGTTTTTTCTTGCCTTTTTGGGATTTTTTAAGTTTGCGTAGCAACTTTGTTAAAAAAATTTAAAAAAGAATCACTTTACATTTTTATTTTCCTATAATTAATGAAGGCTGCACAGTGGCAGCCGATTTTGCATTTTTTAAAAAGGGTCAATAATGCTGTTGATTTTGGTTGATGAAACTTAAGACTAAAAATTTTTGAAAATACTGCAAAAACATGTCTTTTAGGTAAAAAAAATAAAATTACAAAATTATTGTTATTTAAATTTTTGACAACCGTTTAAAAACTAAATTTTTAAAATGCTGGTGTTACAGTATTAATACTGAATAAAGTGAAATAATGATTTAGACTAATTTATATTAATTCAATTTTGATTCGATTGAATAATTTGTTTCAGAATTTCGTTCGCGAATTGTAAATCAAATTAACCATTTTTAGTGGAAATGATTTCTTAAAATTTAATGAATTCATTGGGTTATATTAAAACACAACAAAAATTGATTGCTGATACTGACTAAATAAGGTAGAGAATTATTCAATCAATAAAAAAATTTTATCTATTTAAAAATTTA
Source organism: Leucophora obtusa (assembly GCA_949987735.1). Taxonomy (NCBI): domain Eukaryota; kingdom Metazoa; phylum Arthropoda; class Insecta; order Diptera; family Anthomyiidae; genus Leucophora; species Leucophora obtusa. Next base: position 72,300,340 of record OX465296.1, read on the forward strand.
ATTAAGTAATTATGGTTTTAAAGGTCTGCCTCTCGTAGCTGGTTGTACACAAACAATCTCTGATTATTATCAGTTACAAGCATCTCTTTTCTCTGTTAGTTGTAGTCGTCGACGATGAATAGACGACGTATACTTATCTCAAATCTTATGTCCAATTGTTAAAAATGACTTTTGGATGCAAAAGACATGCATTCTTTCATGTTTGCTTTGGTTTGAGTATTCATCACATCTTGTTTTACAAGGTAACAAAATTAAGGGTACAACTAAAAACAACATTCCATATACATATGTATATAAAAGGATAACGTGACTGACTGACTCGCAAAAAAATCTCCCTCTTAGCGGTCTGACCAAACGCTTTTGACTAGAAACCTGAAATTTAAAATTTACATTCCTTGGAGCATGGTAACTTGGGTAACTTAGTAACAAGGTACATTTTGGAATTTGGACAGGAACATGGTAAAACGAGTAAAAAGGTTAAAGTCGGGCATGCCGACTATACAATACCCTACACCAGTCTGGTGTATTGTTTGGATCCGAAATTCGAATGGGTTAAAATGGGGCTTGTGTCAAAATTTTCTATAATGTGAGTCAGCGCACCAAATTTCATTAAAATATCTTAATATTTGCGACCTGCAGTTTGTAACCAAGCCAATTTTGGGGGGACCCTTATATGGGCACTAGTTCTAAACATGGACCGATGTTCACCAAAATCAATAGGCTTCATCCTTGGGTCTATGTACCAAATTTCATCAAAATATCTTAATATTTGCGACCTGCAGCGTATAAACAGTATAATTTTGGTAGGACCCTTATATGGGCACTAGGTCTAAACATGGACCGATGTTCACCAAAATCAATAGGCTGCGTTATTGGGGCAATGTAGGTCTGTGTACTAAATTTCATCAAAATATCTTAATATTTACGACCTGCAGCGTATAAAGAGTATAATTTTGGTAGGACCCTTATATGGGTACTAGGTCTAAACATGGACCGATGTTCACCAAAATCAATAGGCTGCGTTATTGGGCCAATATAGGTCTGTGTACCAAATTTCATCAAAATATCTTAATATTTACGACCTGCAGAGTATAAAGAGTATAATTTTGGTAGGACCCATATATGGGCACTAGGTCTAAACATGGACCGATGTTCACCAAAATCAATAGGCTGCATAAACCTGTAGCGTATAAAGAGTATAATTTTGGTAGGGCCCTTATATGGGCACTAGGTCTAAACATGGACCGATGTTCACTAAAATCAAACTTGTTCGTCCTTGGGCCAACATAGGTCTGCGTACCAAATTTCATCAAAATATCATAATAGTTGCGACCTGTAGAGTGCGCACAAGATTGCATGGACAGACAGACAGACGGACGGACAGACGGACATCGTTTAATCGAAATAAAAAAAATTCTGAACCGATCGGTATACTATAAGGTGGGTCTATGACCAATATTTTTTGGTGTTACAAACATCAGCACAAACTTATAATACCCTGACCACATAGTGGTGTAGGGTATAAATAGGTGTGAAAAAGGAAAAGTGCCCCTCTTAACGGCATGCCCAAACCGTTGGATCTAGAAAGTTAAAATTTTCTATGATGGTTCTTCCTCTGTTGTAAAAATCCTTTGCTACGAGATTTTTGGAAGTTCTTATAGGGAGTTAAGGAGGGATTTTTGTAAATTCCCGCCGAGAAGGGTCTCCCCCTTGCGGTTTAACCAAAGCCTCTTCGCTGCGAACCTGAAATTTAAATTAGGTGTTCTTTAGAGTATGGGCTAGCTCACCGACAAGGTACTTCTTTGAATTTTGACAGGAACGTTGAAGTTTCAAAAGGAGAAAGTGTCCCCTTAACGGCATGCTAGAAATCTGAAATTAAAAAATTAGTGTAATTGGAATACTAAAATTTATAAAACGAAATAGAACGGGAAAGGAGGAGAATTGAAACAATACACAAGTGGAACGTAATAGAGAGAGGAAGGAGTGGAATTGAAACCATAGACAATGGAAACGGAATTGAATGGAACAAGGAACGGAATGGAATTGGGAACCTAACTGAGTAAAAAGGGGAAACAAATGGAATCTGGAATTGCTGGAATTGAAACACTGAAGTTAGAAAGCGGAATGAAATGGAGTGAGTGGATAGAAATTTAATGGATAAAGGTAAAGGAACTGTTAATATTAAAACACAAGATAGTGGAAACGAACGGAAAACTAGTGGAATTGAAACACTAAAATTAGAAAAATGAAATGGAATGGTCCCAGTTTGAGTAGAATTGAAATGGAATGGAACCGGGAACGAGTGGATTTGAAACGTTAGGCAACTTCAACGAAATTTAATGTTAATGAGTCAAACCGCTGGAGTTTGGTGCTTGATTATTAGTGTTTTTTGAATTTTAGATTTTCGGATATCATAGCTTTTTAGAAGGTTTTTGTGCTAATAAAAAAATGGCGTTTTTATTTTTGAAAAATTCCAACTCCTTTAACCCCCTCTCGGCGGCTAAAATCGCGAATTTTGGGTACCTTACTTTGTATAATAGAAACCGCTAAATATATTTAAAATCTGACTTCACGAATCGATTCTAAACGAAAAATTAGGCTTATAAGCAGTTTTTACGCTTTTACAAATCACCAGATAGCCATTAGGGTGGTCGGAAAAAATCGATTTTTTTATTATTTAATTTTTATTATTTTTTTAATATACACAATTAAAGAGGACTCTTTTCTGAGAAAAATGGTATACTATACTTATTTTTATTACCACCCGTTAAAAAGTTATTAAGCCTTAAATTTATTTGCAAGTAACAACAACATTTTTTTGTTTTGTAAATTTTATTGCAAAGTAAATTTTATTTATTAAAAACAAAGTAAACATTTTTTATTAACAAAATAATGAAATTGATTATTAGAAACCATAAATAGTAATTATTTAATTAATTACCCTTTTTTCAACTGCTGAGAGAGCTAAACAATTCAAATTATCTCTATTTTTTACTAAGCCAGAAGTGTTCAACCGCGAAATTTTACCAACAAGTTGTTCGGTGTAAATGTTTGTTGATTGAATATTTCTGGAGGTTTAAATTTTTTGGGAGAAGGTACTTTTTTTTTGAAAATTGTACTTTTTTTTGAGAAAGGTACTTTTTTTTGGAAAAAGCTCTTTTTTCTTGTCCCCTTTTTGCCCCTCCCTGTAGGAATTTCCAAAAATCCCTTCTTAGTGGATGTCTACCACAGAGGAGGAACCTTCATACCAAATTTCAACTTCGTAGCTCCAGCGGTTTGGGCAGGCAGGGTATGTAAAAATAAAAGTTTAAGGAATAATAACTTTTTAACGGGTAGTAATAGAAATAAGTATAGTATACCATTTTTCTCAAGTAAGTATCCTCTTTAAATGTGTATACGAAAAAATAATTAAAATGAAAGAATAAAAAAAAATCCATTTTTTCCGACCACGCGGAGTTGGAATTTTTCAAAAATAAAAACGCCATTATTTTTATTGGCGCAAAAACCCTCCAAAAAGTTATGATATCCGAAAATCAAAAACCAAAAAGAAAACACTCTTTAATTATATTCATACATATGTATATTAGGGAATTTTAATGGGGAGGGGCAAAAAGGTGAAACCCTTTAAGCCAGAAATCTAAAACTTAGTACTAAAATATGCTCTACAAAAACCTTATACAAATTTCCGATGGAAGCATCGGGAATATTGATAAAGTGATGAAAACCCCAATGCAGTTAGCTTTCCAACAGAATTTGTGAATTCCCTTGTATTGACAGGTCTACTTCTACATAAAGTGGAACTTAATAAACTTTAAGGCCCGCTAGTATAACATATAACACAACTGGACACACAGAAATAGTTTTAATACCACGAAATAACAAAAAATTAAATACACTCACAATATTTTTTTTCTTAAAATCTATCGAATATGTATATTACAAAAAATTGAGAATAAGTTAAAAAACAAATACCTACTTTTCGTTTAAAACAATTATATTTTGTCGTGTATTTATAATCATTAATTAATTAACTGGTGAATTCGGTAAAAATAATAGATTTCTCGTCTATTTTAAAATTAATATAGCTGTGTTTTCGACTTAACTATATCCGTTAACTCAGAAAAAATTCAAAGTACACGAAAACATGTTTGAGACAAAAACTAAAACATTACTTTTCGTCTGCATGTTAACTTGCAACGTGCATAATTATTAGCGTTGCCAGAAATTTTTTATCAAAAAGCGGTACAATGTTTAAAAAATCTTGAAAATGGCTGGATTTCAAGACTTGTAGAGGGGCAAACAATTTAAAATGTGAAGTTTTAAAACTTTAAAACATGGAAAAAATTGTAGTGGATTTCCCCATAAGTTAGGGATCAAAATTGCGCTATTTTTTAACATTATTTCGGACCCCAAATTATTATTATTATTTGGAGACATTATGGAAGCCGAATTAATGCGATTTTGAGTGTCAAATATAAAGCCGAATCGTTGCTTAAATTCATACTTTGAGTAAGTTTTCCGTTGGCAAGTTTCACCAAATACATTTTCTAGTCGAACTGTTCGATGAGACACTAGAAATAGTGTTACATAATATTCAAGAACTGAAAGCAAGAATTTTTCTAATTAAGATCACTCAGCCCTATTAACATAATGTCTAATTAGCTGTTAACTGGGACTTTAACCGACACATTTGTTCACTCAAAGTAGTTTGTAGTTTAAATTAACTGAAAATGTAATTTAAAATAAATGAAAAATCACTTGAAAACCGGTCTATTGACTTTTCATTTAAATCAAAAGAACTTTTCATTTATTTTTAAATGTTAATAAATAAACTACAAAATCCTTAAAAAATAATGATTTTTCATTTATTTCGTTTTTTTAAATTTCAAAAATTAACTACAAAATCCGTTAGAATAAATGATATTTAGTTTATTTAATTTTTTTAACTGACCTAGAAATCGAAAAGGAATTCTTTTTTTTTAACAAAACATTTTAAATGCAAATATTAACTGTAACAGAAAATCCGTATTTATATGTAATTTATTTTTTAAATAAACGACAAAAACGGTTAAAAAATATATTTCTTTGTATTTTAACTGAATAATCATTTAAAAATAAATGTACGGATAAGTTTTTAAATAAACTACAGTCAGTTACTGTAATAATATTTTCAGTGTTGTTGTTTACCATATAAATTTTGAATTTAACTTCAGGTTAACTCCAGGGTTTAGCGGGACATTGTATTATCGGACCTAGAATGTATATTTTTTCTGAAGAATATATTTTCATAATTAAAACATTTTTATACAAAATAATCATTAAGCTTGTGGTTCTTCAAGTACAATTTATTTTAGTAGCAAAACTTAAGTAAATCCTTTAACTTTTGTACGATATTTTAAGCCAAAACAATCGTAAATTTATAAATATCAACTGTACTGAATCAATTCCGTATTCCTCACCAAAAATTTAAAAAATACTGAATCGTTTTTCATTAAATCTGCTAAAAATTCATGATCTTGTTAAAAAATTTAAGAATAAATTCCATTAGAAAATTTCCAAAATCGTTCTTTATTTATACTTTTTTATTACTATAAAGGATTTAGAAGAACTGCATGCAGCTTTTGCAATTGTATTTCAAAAAATATCAATTAAAATCCAGAGTTTCCATTTAAAATTTTAAAAAATTCTATTGAAATTTAGAATTGCCTTCTTAAATTAAGAAAACATCAATTGAAATCATTTGAAATTTACAAAATATCACTTGAAATTCTGAAAATATCACTTAAAATCAGAAAATATCAATTGGAATTCAGAAGAAAATATCATTTGAAATTCAGAAAAAATAATTGTAGTTCCCAAAATATCAATTTATATATGTATGTGGTGCGCATAGTTCGGAGACATAGCCAAAAATGTGCCCAAACTATGCTCTATATTAGTCAAAAATGTCTTGATACTATGCGCTAGACCTAGGAAGAGTTTGAGGACAGTCCCCAAACTAACCAAATGCTTTCATACTAAACTGTGGATTGAAAAAATGTCCCCGTAGCATGCGCTATGCATACATATGTATATTCATATGTTTCTCTGTAATTGAGAAAATATTAATTGAAATTCAGAAAATATCGATTGGAATTTATAAATCATTAACTGAAATTTTGAAAATACCGATTGAAGTTTAGAAATCATGAATTGAAAGCCGTGGTATATTTTCTGAATCTCAGTTGATTTTTTTAATTGATATTTTCCGAATTTTAATTGATGATCACTAAATTTCAATTGATATTTTCTGAATTTCAATTGATATTTTTTTAATTTCAAACGCAAACTCCACATGTCAATTGATACATTCAGAGTTTAAGACAAAAAATTTTATTTTCTATTAATATTTTCTAAATTACAGTTGCCAATGGTGAAGTCTTCAAAAAGTTTTATGAAATTTTAAAAAAGGCGGGAATTTGTTGTCCAGCGCGGGACGCGGGAATCGGCAACAAATAGAGGGACAATCCCGCCGAAAGCGGGACGTCTGGTTACGCTAATAATTGTCAACGTTGAAAACTTTACGTTTAAAAATTTTTGCGTCTAACATAACTTCTTTGCATTACTTCCTTAAAAGTTTTGCTGGCATACTTTCGAATATACCTAAATTATTGTAAACATTAACTATTAATAATTTTTTTATACTTTCCTTTAAATACTTAACATTGATAGCTATGGCCGAAAATACAGCTTATATTATAAGAACTTTTAACTTCCCAGCAAAAATATGTGTAAGTCATTAAAAAAAAACAATTTTTAATTTGGTTAAAATGGAGCAGCGGTTCTCAATAAGTTTTGCTTCACGGACCCTTTGAGACATTTCTACTAGCTCACGGACCCCCAAACTAGTGTTGAGCTTAGGGTTGCCAGACGGGCTTGATTTGGCTCGATTGTCAAGCTTTTTTAATGCTTGTCAAGAATAAACAAAAAAGTCATTTGTCAAGCTAAAACGGAATTTCAGTAATTTTTCCATCAAATTGATAAGAAAAATCAAGAAAAATTAACCATTAGCAAAAAAAAACTAATTGTTTTTAAATGTACCATGACTAATTTTTACGGATAAGTGACTGTTTCCATGGTAGTAAAGCATAAGAAGGCTTTCTTTGAATGAAAAGGAAACGTTTGAGTTAGAAGCTAACCAATTTTTACAAAATGCTGTAAAATACTTAGAAAAAAGATATGATTTTGGAGAAAAATCTGTTTTTTAGAAAATTGCTGTTTTAAATATAAAAAACTCGTTGTCAAGGAATAATTAAGCAGAGCTACCATTTATTTAAAAATTATCAATTAATACTGATGTATTGTATGCAGATTACTGCTGCCTTCGGGAAGTTTTTGTAGAATTACCAAAAGACATCCATTGACAACATATGGGCCCATTTCTTTAAAAAATGTGGTACAAAGAATGTAGAAAACCTGTATAAATTACCATCATTTAAATTTTCAAGTCAATTTTGCAATTCTTTTGCTAATTTAACTGAATTTTAAATTGTCAAGAAAAATCAAGCCCCTTTTTTTAATGTCAAGAAAAATCAAGATTTTTCCTCTCAATATCAAACTTTTTGCCAATTTCGATCTGGCAAGCCTAGTTGAGCTAGAGGAACTTTATAAATTATGGGGCAAAATTAATAAAAGCATGATTTTAAATGATGGCCAATTTTAAGCAGGAATAAGGAAAAAACATTTTTCAAATCGATATTTATTATGTTAAATAATTTAAAAATTATAAAAAAAAAATTATTTTTTTTAAATAACTTGTTTTATGTTTTTTGTCGGATCTCTTCGCTGACCCCCTGGAATTCTCGGACCCCCATTTGGGAACCGTTGCAATGGAGCGATAAGTGCTCTTTTTCTGTTTCGAATGTATGTGCTTTAAAACAACTTTCAAAAATGTATATATAATGTCGTTTTTTTCTTTGTAAACCCGAGTAAAAAAAATAATATGATGTCATATGTAATGATATCTAATTTAATATAACTGGAGATATGCTATGATCCGAAAAATGGTGAATAAAATTATATCGGATAAGTTCTAAATATATTAAATCATATAGAATCTTATCCGGATTTTGACCCGATATAATCATATCTAATTTGATGTAGAAGGACATAATTATACATATTACAGGCTCAAAACAAAAACTATTAAAAAATAACACCCTTAAGTTAAGAACTCAAAATTTAAATAAAACTTTAATGTATAAATTCACAAATGTTTTATAAAATTATAGGAGGTTTACATAACAAATTTTCCATACAAAGTTTGCTTCCTAAGCCTCCTATAACTTTACAAAGCATTTATGAATTTACACATAAGTATGTAGAAGTAGTTGTACATAATTGTAACCAAGCATTTTAAACCTTCTTATATAAACTCGTAAACTGTGTAAACCTGGTATGTTTATGAGTTTAATGTCAAATTCCATACATAAAAAATATAGCTTGCATTTATACAAGGTTTACAAGGAATTTAGGAGTTATAATGAGTACGCCTTTTATATTTTGAAATCGTACATACATAAATATATCTCAGAAAAACATAGAATTTTTTTACATTGCGCTATACTTAAACATATCTAAAACAACTTAGAAAAAAAATTAACATTGAGCTATATAAGACTTTATATGTTTACCGATGAAGCCATTTTTAATTATATATGACGCTGTATTAAAATTGTCATAGCATATGTAACTAAATATATTAGTATATATGGGGACATATATATGTATTTATACTGATCTATATAAGACATCACATAAGAAATTTGTGGGAAATTCAAAGCTATACATAATTATATCCGCAAAGATATATCTCATATTTGACTATATATAAACATATTAGTCCATATTAAATTATATAATTTCCTATATAACTATTTTTACTCGGGAATGCATTTTTTTGTAAATTACGAATTTTTTAGAGATTCCGTTTTTTATCTCTAAAAACAAAATAGTTAATTTTATTAACGTACTTTATTAATTTACGATTGTTTACATATTTTTTAATTATCTCTATATATAAAAGAATAACGTGACTGACTGACTGATTGACTGACTGACTGACTCAACATCGCCCAGCCCAAACCGCTGAAGCTAGGAAGTTGAAATTTGGTATGTAGGTTCCTCTTTCGGGGTAGACGTCCGCTAAGACGGGATTTTTGGAAATTCCTACCGGAACGGGCAAAAAGGGGGAAAGTGTCCCCCTTGACGGCCTGCAAAAGCCCCTTTGGCTAGAAAGCTGAAATTTAAGATATGTGTTCCTTGGAGTAGGGGCTAACTTTTCTGGAAAGTACTTTCTAGAATTTTGGACAGGGACGTTGTAAAAATGGGGGTTAAAAAGGGGAAAAAGGCCCCCCTTGACGGCCTGCCCAAACCGCTGGAGGTAGGAAATTGAAATTTGGTATAAAGGTTCCTCCACTATCGTAGACATCCACCAAGTCGGGAGTTTTGGAAATTTTTACAGGGACGGGCAAAAAGGGGAAAAAGTCTCCCCCTTGACGGCATGCTCAAACTGCTGGAGCTATGAAGTTGAAATTTGGTATGTAGGTTCCTTGACCGGTGTAGACGTCCGTTGAGACGGCATTTTTGGAAATTCTTATCGGGAGGGGCAAAAAGGGGACAAAAAAAGTACCTTTTTCCAAAAAAGTACCTTTTCCCAAAAAAAGTACCTTTTCCCAAAAAAAGTACCTTTTTCCCAAAAAAGTACCTTTTTCCAAAAAAAGTACCTTTTTCCAAAAAAGTACCTTTTTCCAAAAAAAGTACCTTTTTCCAAAAAAAGTACCTTTTTCCAAAAAAAGTACCTTTTTCCAAAAAAAAAGTACCTTTTTCCAAAAAAAAAGTACCTTTTTCCAAAAAAAGTACCTTTTTCCAAAAAAAAGTACCTTTTTCCAAAAAAAAGTACCTTTTCCAAAAAAAGTACCTTTTTCCAAAAAAAGTACCTTTTTCAAAAAAAAGTACATTTTTCCAAAAAAAGTACCTATTTCCCAAAAAAGTACCCTTTTCCAAAAAAAAATACCTTTTTCCAAAAAAAGTACCTTTTTTCAAAAAAAGTACCTTTTCCAGAAAAAAGTACCTTTTTCCAAAAAAAATTACATTTTTCCAAAAAAGTACCTTTTTCCAAAAAAAATTAATTTTTCAAAAAAAGTACCTTTTTCCAAAAAAAGTACCTTTTTCCAAAAAAAGTACTTTTTCCAAAAAAAGTACTTTTTCCAAAAAAAGTACCTTTTTCCAAAAAAAGAACCTTTTTCCAAAAAAAGTACCTTTTTCCAAAAAAAAGTACCTTTTTCCAAAAAAAATTCCTTTTTCCAAAAAACATACATTTTTCCAAAAAAAACACCTTTTAAAAAAAAATTCCTTTTCCAAAAAAAGTACAAATAAAGTACTTTGTAAAAACAGAGTATCTTTTTCCAAAAAATTTCGTTTTTCCAAAAAGTACCATTTAAAATAATATATAATTTCAAAAAAACTACTTTTTTTCCTCCCCCCACGGATATCTCCACTAAAACAAGGTTTCTTGATAGTCGGCATAGACGTGCGCTAAGACGGGGTTTTTGGAAATTCCTACCGGAAAGGGCAAAAAGGGGAAAAGTCTCCCCATAAACAGTCTCACAAATTGGAAAAGTGCCTGCCCAAACCACTGGAGGTAAGAAGTTGAAATTTGGTATAAAGGTTCCTCCAGTGTAGTAGACATCGACTAAGTTTGTATTTTTGGAATTCCCTACAGGATATCCCAAAAGGAAACTCGGCATGTGAGTTCCTCCTTCTGTGTAGGCGTCCGCTTAGACGGAATTTTTGAAATTCCTATCGGGAGGGGAAATAAGGTAGAAGTCTCCTCCTGACGGCTTGCCTAATCCCTTTTGGCCAACCTAAAATTTTAAATATGTATTCCTTGGAGTAGGACTAACTCACCGGCAACGTAATTTTTCTATTTTGGAACAGGAACATAGTAAAAATGGTGGTTGAAAGGGAAAAATGTCCCCACTAACGGCCTGCCCAAGCCGCTTAGGCAATGCAGTTGAAATTTGGTATGAATGTTCGTCATCCATCGCAGATAGCCGCGAAGATGGAATTTTTGTAAATTCCTAAAGGGAGCGGCAAAAAGAAGAAAAGCCCCACCTTGGGGGCCGGTAAAAACCCCTTCGGCTAGAAACCTGAAGCTTAAAATGTGGGTCCCTGGAGTAAGGGCTAACTTATTAGAAAGATACTTTTTTGAATTTTGGACAGGGTCGTTATAAAATGGGGGCTCAAAAAGGGAAAGTTGCCCCTTAACGACCTGTCCAAACTGCTGGATACTTAGGTTCCTCTTCTAGCCTAATTCCAACCGGGAGGGACAAAAAAAGAAAAAGTGTCTCCCTTGACAGCCTGCTCAAACTGCTGGAACTAGGAAGCTGAAATTCCCTGTCGATGGATTTTCGGAAATTCCTACCGAGAGGGGCACAAATAGTAAAAGTTGGCTAGAAACCTGAAATTTAAAACATATGTTACTTGGAGTATGGGCTCACTTACCGGGAAGGTGCTTTTTGGACAGGGACATTGCAAAAATGGGGATTAATGAAGCGAAAAGTGCCGCTTAAAGGCCTGCCCAAACCGCTGGAGGTAGGAAGTTGAAATTTGGTATTAAAGTTCCTCCTCTATTGTAGACATCCGCTAAGATGAGATTTTTGGAAATTTCTACAGGTAGGGTCAAAAACAGAAAAAGTCTCCCCCTTAACGGCCTTGCCAAACTGCTGGAACAAGGGATCTTAAATTCGGTATTTGGGTTCCTTCTCCAACGTTGACGTCCCCTAAGATGGTATTTTTGGAAATTCATACCGGGAGGGGTAAAAACGGAAAAAACTTCCCCCTTGACGGCCTGGCCAAACTGCTGGATATAGAGACCTAAAATTATGTATGTAGTAGGTTCCTCCTCCAACACAGACGTCCTCTAAGACGGAATTTTTGGAAATTCCTACCGGGAGGGGTAAAAACGGAATAATTCTCCCCCTTGATGGCCTAACCGAACCCTTCGGCTAGAAACCTGTAATATATAATATGTTTTCCTTGGAGTATGGGCTAACTTATCGACAAGGCATTGCTAGGACTTTGGACAGGAACGTGGTAAAAATGGCGGTTCAAAAGGGGAAAATTGCCCCCCCCCCCTTAACGTCTGTGTCTTTAGCTTTGCCCGCTATTTTTAATATTCTAAAATGCTTTCCAACCCTGCTTTACGTTATTTATTTTCATTCAAAACACAAATGAACAAAACTACTTACGGGTCTATCTACCTAAGTTCGCACTTTACCAAATTATCTTAACATACACACGTATATTGCAATTTATTATGGATTCATTACTAACAATCCACTTTCATGAGAAAAAGTGATCAAATATTAATTTATTTTAAACCCATTGTTGTGCAGAATTATTTATTTGTGGTGGCTGGGTGAAGGCTTTTATTATAAAAACTGTACTTTAAATAAAAAGCGAATTTAAAAAAATTTAAGGTACGCTGACAACGTAGCGGGCTGGGCCCGCTAGTTCGTACATATTTTAAAAAATACTTCAATTACAGTTCCCATTGAAAAAGTGAAGGAAATAAAGAATTGGATCCCATTGAACATCCTGGACTATGACCCAAATATGAATTCTTCTTTTCACTAAATGCAAAAATATATAAGTTAACAATTAAAATGTATTGTTAAGGCTCTATAAAGTCGCTCGCGTTCTATAGTTCTATAAATCTAACCTGCTTTAAATGTCGATATGCTTTAATTGCTATTACACATTAAAAGTCGTAAAATCAAGCTAAATAAATAATTCTATAGTGACAAAAAATATATTGGTGGTATTCATCTACACTCTCAGAACAATTCCGTTGTGACAACAGAATTTTTTCCAACCGAATTGGCTCGGTTGCTGCAACCTCGTAATTCGGTTGCCTCAACCGAATTCAGTTGTGGCAACCGATAATTCGGTTGTTGCAACCGAATTGAAATCGAATTCGGTTGTCGCAACCGAATTGAAATCTAATTCAGTTGCCACAACTGAATTCGGTTGCTGCAACCGAATTACGAGGTTGCAGCAACCGAATCAATTCGGTTGGCAAAAAATTCCGTTGCCACAACGGAATTGTTCTGAGAGTGTAACTGGATTTATGCCAGTGTATTTTTGTAATCGCGTATATTTATAACTTTACCAGTTTATTTTTTTATGAACGCACCTTTTAAAACCATTCACATCTCAATTTTGCATTTAGCCACTTTTTCGATCTTTTCACAAATTAAACACAGAATTTTTTAAATTTGTATTAAGTGTGTTTGCGTACCCGAAAATTTGTACAAATTCGTACAAATTTGTACAAGTTTTTACTGGAAGGTGTTTGTTTACACAATTACTCAGTAAGGAGAGAGGAAAAATAGAGGGTAAAGTGACAGTTCAATACCAGAGAACTTATAAGTTTTTACTGGATGAATTTTTGCTAGTAAGAATTTGTAAGAAAAAAAAACATATGATTTAAAACATATGATTGAAGAAACAAAACATTTGTCTAAATAATATGTCTGTTCCCGTACTTTACCGAAGTTACACAAACTAGCCCAAAGGCGTTCCCGTACTCAAAATTGCGTGTAAATTGTTGTTGTTTGGGCTGTTTTGGGTTTCCGCGGGTACCCGCGGAAACGTACGGGAACGCACATAATTTTGCAATAATTTTTTGTAAAAATAAAAAATATTTAAATATAAGCTTATTTACGATGGAAGGAGTAAGTAAGCGATCATTTTATTAGGTTTTATTTATTAATCCAATAATTTGAATAGGTTTATTTCGCAATCAGCTATTTTAATAACTGTTGCCAATTTAGCTATTTTCTCGGCAAATCTAGCGATACTTCAACTTGTTTAGGGGAATAAAATATAATTTAGCTATTAGCGGGAAAACTAGCGATTTTTCTTTTCAAGACAGTCTTCACATTTTCTTAGCATTTTTTTACATTTATTTCCTTGACAGAATTTTTGAATCATTATTATTCAGCGATTTATCGGTAAATTTTTATGGAAAACAAAAAAGTTTGAAAAATTTGGCGATGTATCAATAATTTTTTAAGAAAGTTTTAAGAAGTTTGAAAAATATAGCTATTTTTGTGAAATTTTTCAACAGAACCTAAAATGTTCGTGCAATTTAGGGATTTATCGCTATTTAATTTTTTTTATAATTTAGATATTTTCTAGTGATTTTTTAGTTTGATTTAGCGATATTTTTAGGGAAGAAGTTGGCAGCAGTATTTTACTAATTCTTACAATTTTTCTGTTTGCGTACATTTTTAGATATTTTTCTTTTTGAGAGTAAATTTTGCCTTACTCTCTGTAAATTTGTTACTGAGTAATTTTTACTGGACTTTACTGGAAAAGTACCCAAAAACACCTATTATCGTAAGTTAAAATTTAACATAATTTTCATACAAATGATTCAATGATTTTATATGACTTTAGGTCTATTTGACGTAGTTATCGCAGGTGCCTCGTTTATTCAGTCAGCCTATGTATACACAAAGTCGGTAGTGAAAGGGTTAATTAATTTTATTTGATTTCCTTCGTAAAATGTACGAGGTCTAAGAATTTATTTTATGAAATACTTTCTGTTTAACGAAAAATTTCGTTATTTCACACCAAGAAATTCTTACGTAAAGTTTACGGAGTTTCTGTGTGTAACGAAATATTTTGTTTTTATAATACAGAATTTTCTTCAAATTACATAATCATAGTCCTGAGGGCTATAAAACTATACACTTAAACACATCAAAAATAGACAGTAAAACTATCATATAAAAAATAAAATGAAAACATCCTAAATAATAAAATATATATTTAAAATAAAAACAGTGCAATCATAAATAATATTTCCTTAAGTGCAGCAATAATAATAAAACCAAAACGTTCCCACGGCAGTCGGTTCTATGTACCGGAACGACTCAGAGCCCAACAAGCCCCGACCAAGGAATGCCAACTTAACAAACCCACAATACGTATGTATTCCCTCTTCTTTTTTCTAACCTGGAGCAATTTTATCCGGCGAACTTGTCCAAATCCTTTTGGGCCGTGCCGGAATCGAACAAAACACGTGACTATGGTTCTGCTCAGTTTGTCAGACCGGTTACACTCTGGCGGAACATCAGTCAGGGGGGTTATTATGTAATTCAATTCGAAGAGAAAACGCTTTCGCACTAAAAATTCAGTAACAGAAAATAGTTTTTAGTGAAGGAAAATGTTGAAAACGTGTAGACAATATGTCTGTTCCCGTACTTTACCGCAATTACCCAAACTAGCACAAAGGCGTTCCCGTACTCAAAATTGCGTGTAAATTGTTGTTGTTTGGGCTGTTTTGGGTTCCCGCGGGTACCCGCGGTAACGTACGGGAACGCACATAATAGGTTTGTTCCACGTAAAGTCTGGTAAAATGAGAGTAAACAAATAATAATCTCAAAAAATGGTAAAATTGCTCACAATACCTGGAACGCCCAAAAATTAACATCAAAGTTATTCATATAAACAAAAGCTATTTTTAAGAATAAAATATCGAAAGGAATAAAGAAAAAATGTTAGAACGTGGTATTTGTTAACGATATTAAATATTGTTTACAAGTTTTGTTAATATTTAAATTATTTTTACAAATTTAAAACAGCTGATTTACAAGCGAAGAAATATTTACGTTTTCACTCGAACTTTAAAGGCGTCAAATTTTTGTTAAAATTGTGAAACTAAAAAAATTTTATTATACGAAGACAAATTACAATTAAGCTGAGATGTCACCGTTTCAAAATAAAAGTCGTATATTAAATTTTCGAGAGAAAAAATTACACACAATTTTCACACGAAGTTCATTATGGTGAAAAGTCTTTTTTTTTTTAATTTGCAAATCTAGTAAGGTATAAGTTCTAGGGCTCGTAAACTCTTTTGAACATTAAGTTTGCATAAGTCGAGTTTACACAATTTAGAAGGTCATAAGAGCTTATATGAAAACCCCTGGTACTTTTTGAGCCCACAATTTTGAAATTCTTTAACAGACCTAATTTGATCGACTTTAATTTGAAATAATACGCATATAATTTACACCAAAATCCTTATTATTTTGGGCCTAAAACTAAATCTTTTAAAATTTAAAAATTTTTTAATCTGTCCCCAAAACGAAGTCGAAATCCCTAATTTGGGCCCAAATCCCCTTACCTAACAACTCTGTAAAACCTCATTTGACATAAAAAAATCCTCCATTGAGAAAATTTCCCAAAATAAAATCCTCCTTTGACAAAATTTCCCACATGCTAGCGACATCTACAGTTTGTTTACAAAATTATCGATGTTGCATCTCTATATTTGTCTCTGATTTTACCCGCAAAAAAAGTACGGGTAACTTCTGGTAAAAAGAGAAACAAATTAGTCTCTCATCAACGCTCTCATTTACCCAATTTTTAACAATAGAAACGCTTTTTGGTAAGATTGGGTTCCCGCGAGTACCCGCGGTAACGTACGTGGAACAGAGCTAATCTCTAGTAAAAGAGAAAAATAAAAAAAATTAGACTATCAAGAAAGGATATCTTTTAAAAACAGTTTTAAAATTTCCGAATTCGAACAATATTTTTCGAATCCGCTTACGTAATAACCCCCCAGGTGTAACATCTGCAATCAGTGGGTTCACCTCAGGAAGGACAGCAGTAGAAACTGCAGTGGGTTAAGAACCCACAGGGCAGAGAAACAAGCCAGCCGCCGTGAGCCGTTTAAGCCCCCGCCGCCGGTAAGTTTTGCCTCAGCCGCCGCCGCCGATTTTTTTCGGCTCATTTCGGCTGGGAGTATCAATTTTCCAAAATAAAAAATTTAAAAACTAATGCCATTTCTAAAACAAATTTTCTACTTCATCATTTCCTGAACCATCAAGAGTAAAAAAGAAATAAAAGAACCAGTTTTGTAGTCAGAGCTAAGAAAGATTTTTATCAAAAATATTTCTCAAGTTGGAAATTTTGTTTCAAAATTTCTGACTTAAGTAAATTTTTATAAATACGATTTTTAAGAATTTTCAGAATTTCAGAATTGATATGTCACATGCCCGATGCATTTTTAGTGTTGTACTGTGTAATATATAGGGCGCTTATTATTTTCTTCGTTTTACTTCGTGTAGAAAAAGCTTTGTGAAAGTAAAACGAATATATATTTTTTGCAACAATTAATATGTAAATATTTAAAAATTTATAAATAAATGCTAAAATGTGTTCGAAACAGCTAATTTTTGACATTTTGAATTCTGTGTGATTTTACAAAACCACTCTAATTAAAAATTTCGGAACTCAGAATAGGGTTGATAATGTTAAAGCTCTGTTTTTGAGCGACTTCAAGCACTTAACAATTTGAACATCAGCAATTTTTCAAATTTTTAGCTTTTCAAATATGTATAGAATTATTTATTTGTAACTGAAATATGTTGACTTTTTTTTAAAAATATTGAAATTAAAAAACATTTTTTTTTAATTTGTATACTTTGACGGCCTTTTTTACCGTATTTAAAAAACATTTCTTTACTATTGTAATTTATTCTGAAAATGGGTTTCGTGCTTAGTAAATTGAGATTCTTTTGTTTAAATTAACTGAGAAAGTTATCGTACTTTTTCTATACAATTAATTTCAGCTGTTATAAGACAACTTGATGTTCTTGTTTCTACACTCATTAAGATTAACATCAATTTTCTTATAAATGCAGAGATTCCATGTTTATAAAAAAATTTATAACTTTAGCAATTTTAAAGCCATTAAAATAAAGAAAACTTCATTTTACTCTGAATTAAACCCAGTTTAAGAATGAATTAGATAAAAATTAATTTTTTTATACAAAATGTTGTAATAAAAGCCGTCGAAATAAAAAAAAATTAGAAAAAATTAGGCAAATCAGTTTTATTTCAAAATATTTTCACACAATTTTGTTGAACATATAAACATATGTACACCTACAAAAAATTTTTGTTGTCCCAACCGAATTTGGTTCCAACCGAAACGTTCGGTTAGGGCTGTGCAACCGATAAATCGGTTATCACAGTCCTATTTCTGTTGTTCCAACTAAAATAGGGTTGTTGCAACCCAAATAGGGTTGTGATAATCGAAATAGTGTTGAAACAACCTAATTTTCGGTTGCAGCAACCGAAAGATTCGGTTGGAACCAAATTCGGTTGGGACTACAAATTTTTTTTGTAGGTGTATATATTTGGAAAGCCCAACTATCACTCCTTCTAGGTCTGTTCAAAAACTAAAGATTGTAAATTTTATCGATGAATTTAACTTTAAATTCTTTTTTATCTGATAATTCTAACTTTTTGTACAATTTTCTACTGCTACGTTTTGGAAAAAAGCCTTAAACATCTTTAAATTACAAGTATAACGTTCTATCCAGCCGATCAAGCCGCCGCCGCCGATTATTTTGGTCGGCTTGTTTCTCTGCCACAGGGACTGGGACGAAAATTACGTGGCCTCATGCAGCTCATCGTCTTCAGAGTTGTCAACGTCGGCGAAATCGTCGGCCCTGACATCATCGGTTACGATGACCCCGATCCCGTCCCAACAGCAAAAACCACAGCTACACCAACAACAGACACCACAACTAACACCACATGTGGCTGTCCCCCGACCTGAGGTGATAACCCTTATGCAGTTTAATTGCAACGGCCTTCAAGGTAAGATCACGGAGATAACTCGATTTTATGCAGCTCCACTAAGTCATGGTCGCTGTGGTCCAAGAAACTAAGCTCCACTAATGCCATCTGTAGCCTTCAGAGTTGTAGCAATTAGAACATTCTGCGCAAGGACCGCACACCGAGAGGAGGCGGGGGCCTCGCATTCATTATCGACAATACCGTGCAATACAGAATGATCGCGCCTGATCCAAATGTACGTGACATATACATGGAACACCAAGGCGTAGCAGTAAGGTCAGGAGCTACCGAGATCGAATTGTACAATGTGTATATTCCGCCAGTGGCCAGCTGCCCCGCAGGATATCACTCGGACATCACTCGGTGATGGGCGATTTTAACGCACACTATGAACTCTGGCACTCCAATCTGGGGGAAGACCAGAGAGGAACAAGTCGATGACTCCACATTCTGCACAACGAATGAGGACGCCTCCACCAGAATTGTAGGAAGTTGCACTAGTTCGCCAGACATAACAATTTCGAGTGCATATCTGATAATTTACGACTCCTGGCGGCCGACTATATCGTTGGCCTCCACCTTCCTATAATTATTGCGCTCGATAGACAAAGTGACTTCATCGTCTCTGAATGCCGCACGTACATCAACCCCAAAAAGGCTAATTGGTTAGCGTTCAGAGACTTCACCAACCGCAAATTCAATGACCTACCCATCCCAACCGATGTGCGCTCCGCGGAAAGGAAGTTCCGTGAAATCGTCAACACAGCGGCTGTTCGCTTCATTCTGGCTGGAAGGATCACGAACATCCGGCCAAATTTCCCATCCGAAGCGGCAGAACTCGTAGATGAGCGGGACGAGGTTCGTTCGACCAACCCCAGCGACCTCAGGTTCAGCGAACTCAACCGGCAGATCAGCAAGTTGGTCAACGAGCACAAGCGGAACCAATGGGTAGATCATTTGAAGACATGCAACCTCAGCACAGGGGCCAACAAGCTATGGTCTACGGTCAAAGTTCTCTCGAACCCGTTCAAAAAAGACGACAGAGTATCGATCTCATTTGCCGATAGGACGATATCGGACCCAAAGAGGTGCGCGAGCCTTTTTAGCCGGCAGTTTATTGAGCACCCCGAGGGACACAAGGGAAAAGGAGTATCGTAAGGAATCTGCACGAACTCAGAGTCAGTGACGAGCCATTAGCTTTTACGTTAACAGAGGTTGCCAAAGCCATCAAAAGAGCCAAGCCATCTACAGCTCTAAGACCCGACGGAATTTCCATGCTGATGATCAAGCAACTGGAGATGCCAGAAGTAGAGTACCTGAGTCTTTAACCTTTCGTTATCCACCCTTTAACCTTTGCTTATCCACCCTAATTGTGCCCGAGGTTTGGAAAATGGGCAGGGTGGTCTTTTAAAGCCAGGAAAGGACGCGAAACTGGGAGCATTATACAGGCCCATCTCCCTACTGTCACCAGTCGAAAAAACGCTTGGGGCTTTATTCCTCCCCAGTCTCACACAGCATTTTCAGCTTGCTCAGCACCAGCATGAATTCCGAAAGCAATATAGTGAATCATTCCAAACGGAAACGGGACACTTATCGGAAGAAGGTCTCTTGATTTGGACAAAAGTCTGTTTGTAGATCCTCATGACTATCACGAAATTTACTGTTTTTAAATTTTTGTAAAATTCGTCTTATTTCGCATCTTTTCGCTGTTTTTAGTTGATTTTTTCAGTACATTTTTGAAAAATACATGAAGTTCAAATGATTACAACTTTTAAACGCGTTATCCGATTGTTATAAAATTTTTACCTAGTAATGCTTATATAATCTAATTTCAAAATAAATTGCAAAAATAAATTGTTGAATGCAAAAAGGATAATACAATTTGAAAAATATCCTTAATTTGCAAATATCTCAAAAAACCCATCTTTAATTTTCTTTAAATTATTGAAGCAGATAACTTAATATTTCAGCTACAGACTGTGAAAATTTCAAATTGGAACGCCAATGGGTTCAAAAGGAAAACGCTATTTTTTAACAATTTTTTTTTGAATTTTTACAAATAAACATAACACTACATGACAAAATCTTGACTTTTAAAAATTAATAGAGCTCTGACCATCAATTCTATATATTTTGGACATGCTGATTACAATAAGTGTGTTTGGGTACCCAAAAATTTGTACAAATTTGTACAAGTTTTTACTGGAAGTAGAGTTGTAAAAGTATTGAGTATTCCGGTACTGAGTACTCGATACTGACTGTTTTTTTGAGTACTCAATACTAAAACGGTACTACTCAATACTTTTAAAGATGCAATTTTCCGTAGAAATGTATATTTTTCGTATGAAAATACAACTCTAAAAATAGTACCCTAAAAATACAACTCGGAAAATACACCTCTATTTGTGAAACAAAGAAATTTGTAACGGATTTTTGGAAAAAATTATTTAATTAATTTATTTAAAATAATTAAAATGTAAGTAACAATAGTTATTTAACACGTGTATATAAATTGTTATTATATTTCGTAATAAATACGAATTCACAACATTTTTATTTTTAAATTAAAAAAACCGTTAAAAGTATTGAGTAGTATCGAGTACTCAATTGAAAAGTATTGAGTGGTATTGAGTACTCAAAAAGTATCGAAATTTTACAACTCTAACTGGAAGGTGTTTGTTTACACAATTACTCAGTAAGGAGAGAAGAAAAATAGAGAGTAAAGTGACAGGTCAATACCAGAGAACTTATAAGTTTTTACTGGATGAATTTTTGCTAGTAAGAATTTGTAAGAAAAAAAAACATATGATTGAAAACATATGATTGACGAAACAAAACATTTGTCTAAATAATTTTTAAATAATTTTTTGTAAAAATAAAAAATATTTAAATATAAGCTTATTTACGATGGAAGGAGTAAGTAAGCGATCATTTTATTAGGTTTTATTTATTAATCCAATAATTTGAATAGGTTTATTTCGCAATCAGCTATTTTAATAACTGTTGCCAATTTAGCTATTTTCTCGGCAAATCTAGCGATATTTCAACTCTTTTAGCGGGATAAAATATAATTTAGCTATTAGCGGTAAAACTAGCGATTTTTTTTAAGACAGTCTTGACATTTTCTTAGCATTTTTTTACATTTATTTCCTTGACAGAATTTTTGAATCATTATTATTCAGCGATTTATCATTAAATTTTTATGGAAAACTAAAAAGTTCGAAAAGTTTGGCGATGTATCTATAATTTTTTAAGAAGTTTGAAAAATTTAGAAATTTTGTGAAATTTTTCAACAGAACCTAAAAAGTTCGTGAAATTTAAGGATTTATCGCTTTGTTAATTTGTTTTTATAATTTAGATATTTTCTAATGATTTTTTAGTTTGATTATCGATATTTTTAGGAAAGAAGTTGGCAGCAGTATTTTACTAATTCTTACAATTTTTCTGTTTGCGTACATTTTTAGATATTTTTCTTTTTGAGAGTAAATTTTGCCTTACTCTCTGTAAATTTGTTACTGAGTAATTTTTACTGGACTTTACTGGAAAAGTACCCAAACACACCTATTATTTAAAAACAAACAAAATAGAAAATAAAAAACAACACACAAAAAAATTCAAAATAATTTTATTTTTGACAATATTCAAATGTATGTATAAATACGAAAAAGTTTACACACAAAAAAGTAAGCGTATATTTACCAGGACTCGTAAACCAGTTTTGACATTAATCGAGTAAATTTACAACATATACACAGTATACGAGGCGTAAATACTTTAAATGAATACCTTTATTATTTTTTCAACTCAAAAATAGATTTAAAAAATAACTGCCGTCAACTCTAAAATGTACATTAAAGTTCCAAATTTTAATTAAAGTTAAAATTTTGCTAAATGAATTTCTTCAACATAAGAATTTAACTAATCACGATTGAAAATTATAGCATTGGAACTTAATGCATCATTTAATTAAAACGTTGATTTTAAGCTAACGATGGTCTGGGGAAAAACTGTCCTCCAACGGTTCTCGGATTCTTTAATGAATTTAAAGCTAAAATTTCAATCATAGATCTGCGGATTCAGCAAATTTATAATGATGGCCTTATTACTGTACAGTTGTAAAATGAAAAAATAGTTTTCTAGTACGCTTTAATATTCTGAAAATTCCTTGAGTAATGTTTTTAAAAAAAATAATCAGAAGGTTACATATAACTTTTAGGCCCAGCTTTTAGGATGTAGATTATCTTTATACTTAGTTTAACGCAATTTATAACTGGAATACTGCTTCTAAAATCTATTTTATTTTTCGTTTTCGGATAAACTAAACCAAGTTTAACTGACATCCCAAAAACTCAGTCTTAACGTATTAATCTTATTTAATTCAATATCGTATCTTTTTCGAATTTAAAGACTGAAGCAAACATGTTACAAACTTATTTAAAAAAAAAAAAACTGTTTAACAAAAATTAAAAAAATTTTGGTTTTCTCTGATTTTGACTTAATCGAATTGATTCAGATGCAAAAGAAGTGTTTCCTTAACATTGCCCTACAAATAATAATAAATTGAAGCTTTTGTTACACAATAGGTTCAGAAATTGGCTCTGTAAAGGCTAAACATTAAAATTGCATCCAAAATATGCTATTTCAGACATTATAAAAAGCACATTTAAATCACTTTGAAAAATGTATTATATTATTTATTATAAAGAGTACTTCTAAATCACTCCAAAAATACAAACAAAATGTACTCGTATTAATGTGTTGAAAATGTATATCTAAAAACCATACTTTTATTAACATCATTTAATCACTTTTAAATTACTAACAAAATGCTTAAATTGAACTACTGACAACCAGTGGCATTCGCTAAGAAGTTTTTCTTTTAACTTTAACTACAACTTTAAATAATTTAAAAAACACCAGCAGAAGTCATTGAATAACTTTCAGTTATTCTAAAATAGTCAGCAATTGTTTTGAGTGGTTTTAGTTTTTCGTTATATGCTATAACTTAACTCACACAAAAAATCTACTGCTGCCGAAACAGTTTAAGCCCAGAACAATATTTACTGCTGTAGCAATAAAATTACTTTTCAATTATCTGCTGGCAGCTTAAAAAAAAGTAACAAGAAAAACTGGAAGCTAAAAACTAGAGGCCAGTATGAATGTTTTGCAAGACATTCACAAAACATTTTCTTATACAACACCAAAATATTTTTTTTTTGTTTTCGGTTTTATTTATTTTTTTGTAATGATCTGAATTTTAACATCTTGTAAATAACTACAAATAAGTAAAATGGTCAATTTTTGTTATATTTAGTATTAAAAATCGTCAAATCTCTCATCAGCGCATGCAAGAGAATGTCTTGTAAGACATTCATTCAGCCCTCTACTAAAAACAAAAAACGATCAATAGCTGATTCAGCTTTGTTTTGTTTGAAACAGTATGTATGTATTGCAAGCAGGGAAGAAAAAATGTCATTTGTCAAGCTAAAACGAAATTTTATAAATTTTTCCATCAAATTGATAAGAAAAATCATTTTAACAAAAAAAACTAACTGTTTTTTAAATGTACCATAACTAATTTTTACGGATAAATGACTGTTTCCATGGTAGTAAAGCACAAAAAGTCTTTCTTTGAATGAAAAGGAAACGTTTGAGTTAGAAGCTCACCAATTTTTACAAAATGCTGTAAAATACTTAGAAAAAAGATATGATTTTGGAGAAAAATCTGTTGTTTTTAGCAAATTGCTGTTTTAAATATAAAAAATACATTGCTATCAAGAAATAATTAAGCAGAGCTGCCATTTATTTTAAAAATATCAAATGCAATTAATACAGATATGTTGTATGAAATTAATACCATTTAAATATCCAAGTCAATTTTGCAATTTTTTTTATTGCTAATTTAACTAAATTTTAAATTGTCAAGAAAAATCAAGTCTTTTTTTTTAAATGTCAAGAAAAATCAAGCTTTTTCCTCTAAATGTCAAGCTTTTTGCCAATTTCGATCTGGCAAGCCTATGGATAGGTCTGATAGGCCCAAATACCCTGGGTTTTAATTAAAGTTTGAAATTGCAGTTATTACCCTACGGGGAAAGAGGAGTCAATTGCCCTCCAAGGACCTATCCCGTGACCGGTCAACCGAAGGCATATTACTAAATTAGTACTAATATGAACAAAAGAAAATGAATTAATTTTCTAAGTATTTTCTGATCCATTATTTTCACTGTTGCTTTTAAAAAAACTTGACCGATACAGAAATAAAAAACAAAATTCGCGGCATATTTTTAAAAATATTTTTAATTTATTTTACTCTTTTATTTATTTTTAACTTTATTTTTTTACGATTTGCTTATTTTAGCTATTATTATAAATTTCTATAATGTTTTGCTAAGAAATTTTAAGTTTTGTATTTTCAACGTTTTTTTTAGTTTTAACAACTGGTATTTTATTTAATTTTTCTTTTTAACTTAAGGGGAATTTTTTAAATTTTTAATTATATTATCGGAGTTTTTGAGGCAAATTTCTAATTTTTAATTGATTTTTTAATTTAATTATGGCCAACGCAAAAAAAAAGTCAACTGCCAACCTATCCCGTGACTGGTCAATCGGGGGCATACTGAAGGCACTTCCACTATATGTGTGTGTGTTAATGTTGTTTTCTTTTCAATTTTTTTATTTTCCATTTTTTTTTATTTGCTTGTAGTGTTTGTTTTTTCTTTTTCTTTTTTATTTGAACAGAAACGAAAAACATATAACTTAACCATCAGCCAGCCATCACGCATAAGCAACTTTAGCTCAGACGGTAGAGCGTTTGCCTCACAAGCAGAAGGTTGTGTTATCGAGCCCTACTTCGACGCCAAGTAGATTATTTTTAATTCTTAATTTTTTATTAGTTTATTTGAAAAGCTATTTTTAGACACACCACCTTATTGCCACAATGTGTCTAAACTGTGGAAATTGGTCATTTCCAATGACAACGCCATGTTAAAGTGATATGTCTCTTTCAAACAAAAAGACCGATCAACGACCGGTCTCCGCCCCCTTGGGACCTACCCTGCGTGTCATCTGGGACCGGTCCCTTTCCCCGTAGGGTATTTAAAATACTAATTATTATTCCAAACTAAATGAATTTAATATAAAAATATTGTTTAAACATTTGTCTATAAAATCTAAAACAGAAAATTTTCGAGATGTTTAATTCCGTGTAATTTTACAAATCCACTCTAATAATCCGAATCTCAGAACAGGGGTGTTTGATTTATTTTCAATTTAATAAAAATTCTGTGAATAAAAACATCATAATTACTTACAACACTCAAATGAAAAAGTCTTTGAAATTTACAGAAAAGTTTACAATTGTTATAGAAAATTTTACTAAGTTTAGGCCATTTTTAATAATATAATTAATTTCAACAATTATCTTAATTTTTACATTAAAAATACAAAAATTGTTTTTTCGGACTTTCTATATTTTCATATATTTAGTTAGAATATTCTTCTACCTCAAGTCCAAATTCTAATATGATATTGTCATATTAGAATTTATTTGTTGTTTCAAAAAGGGTTGATCATTTTCATGATATACAATACAATTGTTTCGTAGACATCACTCTACTCTTCAGTTGTCCGCAATAAGAAAATGATAACTTTCTTACTCAAACCGAGACATTACATAAGGTACAAAAAATCAACACGACGAGAATTTTGTACTTTCGTATATGAACTGTCTGATTTGGTACAACCAGCTATAAATCAACTCCTTTTTGAAAGCAAAAATTAGATAAAAGTACCCTTTGGGTACTATTTATATGTATGTTCGTTGTCAATACATTTTGTAAAAACAACTAACTTTAAACTCAAAACAAAATAAATATTTGAATGAGATTTTAGCCGTAGTTGTTGTTGCTGATGTTTGTAACACCAAAAAATATTGGTCCTAGACCCACCTTATAGTATACCGATCGGATCAGAATTTTTTTTTATTTCGATTTAATGTCCGTCCGTCCCTCCGTCCGTCTGTCTGTCTGTCCATGCATTTGGTATACCTACTTACGTCGGCCCAAGGACGACGCCTATTGATTTTGGTTGAAATCGGTCCATGTTTAGACCTAGTGCCCATATAAGGGTACACCCCAAAATTTTCTTTTTTACGCGCTGCAGATCGCAAATACGAAGATATTTCAATGAAATTTGGTACACAGACCTATGTCGGCCGAAGGACAAAGCCTATTGATTTTGGTTAAAATCGGTCAATGTTTAGTCCTAGTGCCCATATAAGGCCCCCCCCCCAAAATTGGCTTGGCTACACGCTGCAAGCCTATATGGGCACTAGATCCATGTTTAGACCTAGTGCATTTACAAAAATTGTTTTTTCGGACTTATCATATTTTCATATATTTAGTTAGAATATTCTTCTACCTCAAGTCCAAATTCTAATATGATATTATCATATTAAATTTGGACTTGAGGTAGAAGAATATTCTAATTAAATATATAAATAGGTTTTTTAAATTTATTTTATCGGGATATACATTAATTGCATTAAAGGATTTAAATGTGCTAAAATCCCAAACGTAGTTAACAAATAGTGCAAAATATTCTGTTGAAGTCATGTCTCTATCCAGATTTCATTCTTGCCTAAGGAAATCGTCAGGGGACGACGATTTTAGATTTTCTAGAAATATTTGTTAAGTTAAATTACAAACTCGATGAGAATTTCTAGTTCTCGTCTAGGAGCGTTATTAAACATTTACCCCTAAATTCATCAAAGCTTTGTAAAATTATAGGAGGTTTATTGAACAAATTTTGTATGAAAATGACGTTTTGTAAACCTGCTATAACTTTACAAAGCATTTATGAATCGAGGGGATAAAATATCAAAAAAACAAAAACAACAACAAAAAATTTTACCACAATTTTATTTAATTTAAAAAACCTTAAAATGATATCTTAATGGATTTTTAAATAAAAACTTACTTTTAATCAGGCACCCGATATTAATACTTTTAAAACGTTTTATTTTGTTTTTTCCTCAATAAAAAAAAATCACTTGTGTACAAATGAATTTATTTTTCTTGATGGATATTTTGTTTTCATCAATTTTTTTATTTTTTGTTTTCTTTTCGAAAACAAAATTTAAAAAATATCCGTACTGATATTTTCAGGAAAGTTGAGAATTATTTTTATTTTGTACTGAGGAAAAAACAAAAAAAAAAACGTTTTTTTTGTATTGAGGAAAAAACAAAATAAAACGTTTTAAAACGTTTTTTTTAGTTTTTTCTGATTACAATTACATATAAATTTTGTAAAAATTCTTAAAACAACATTCATATAGACATATTTCTGCATCAAATGATATAAACCTTTGCGTTATTAAAAAGTAATAAAAATTTCCGCCGAAAAGACTTCTACAAAGCATGATAATCAGCGATTAACATTCGGCAAGCAAATATGTTGATGCAAAACTATTCCTTTTGGCAAAATTTTTTGTCGTGATTTTTTGTTTTTGCAATCTAACTAGCTAATTTTGGTATAGGATATATGTATTATAGTCCCTAGATTATGGATTTTAAAGAACCCCACTTAAAAAATTGCAAACCAATGGC
Source organism: Leucophora obtusa (assembly GCA_949987735.1). NCBI lineage: Eukaryota > Metazoa > Arthropoda > Insecta > Diptera > Anthomyiidae > Leucophora > Leucophora obtusa. The sequence continues at coordinate 72,328,647 of OX465296.1, forward strand.
GGAACGCGAAAAAAAACTTTATGGTACAAAAAATGAATTAAAAATTGTTATCAGAAACATACATTCTGCAAACAAATACACTGATGCAAAAAATTTTCTTTTTGTAAAATTTTTTTTACGAATTTTTTTTGCAAACTAACCACCAAACTTTGATATGAGAATATTGGTATTATAGTCCCAAGATTATGAATTTTAAAAATCCGCACTTAAAAAATTGCAAAAAAATCGCGGAACGCGAAAAAAAAGCTTTTTGGTACAAAAAATAAATTTAAAAACTCAGTCAGCGATTTACATTCTGCAAACGAATATGTTGATGCAGAAATTTTCCTTTTTGCAAAATTTATTTTTCGCGAAATTTTTTGCGTACGAACTACCAAACTTTGGCATAAGATATGGGTATCATAGTCCCAAATTTATGAATTTTAAAAAACCGCACTCAAAATTTTTTAAACTTAATCAGCGATTAACATTCTGCTATACATATGTTACATACATATACATATGTATATTGATGCAAAACTATTCCTTTTTGTAAAATTTTTTTTCCCAATTTTTTTTGTTTTTGCAATCTAACCAGATAATTTTGGTATCGGATATAGGTATTATAGTCCCTAGGTTGTGAGTTAAAAAAAACCGCTCTTAAAAATTTGCAAAATAATGGCGGAACGCGAAAAAATGCTTTATGGTACAAAAAATAAATTAAAAAACTCAGTCAGCGATTTACATTCCTCAAAAGAATATGTTGATGGAAAAATGTTCCTTTTTGCTAAATTTTTTTTCGCGAAACTTTTTGCATACTAACCACCAAACTTCGGCATAAGATATGGGAATTATTGTCCTAAGGTTAAAAATTTAAAAAAACCGCACTCAAAAAATTGCAAAATATTGGCAGAATGCGAAAAAAGCCTTTATGATACAAAAAAATAGTTAAGAAACCTAATCAGCAATTTTTATTCTGCAAAAGAATACATTAATGGAAAAAAAATTTTTTTGCAAATTTTTTTTGGCAATTTTTTTTTTGCGAACTAATTACCAAACTTTGGTATGAGATATGGGTATTATGGTCCCTAGGTTATAAATTTTAAAAATCTGCACTTAAAAAATTGCGAATTAATGGCGGAATCCGAAAAAGGTTTCATGGTGCAAAAATTTAATTAGAAAACTTATACAGCGATTTCATTCCGAAAATGAATAATATTAGTGCAAAATGCTGGTCAATTGGCAAACATTTTAGCAAAAAAAAAAATATTTGCAATATATGTTTGTATGTATATACCGCTCAACAGTTCACTCTAGGATATTATATGATTTTCTACAGATTTGAAACCAAAAACCATAATAGTATCTCCACCATAAAAATAAAACAAAAATTTTAAAATTCTATTCATATTTTTGTACTTAGTACAAAGATGAAAAACAAAAAGAAACGTTTTTTAAAACGTTTTAAAAAGTTTTATTTTTTTATCAATTTTTTTATCTTTGATATTTATACCTAAAGATATTTTTCGAATTTCAACTTGAGGGATATTTTTGTTTTAAAGTACATTTGAAATTTTTTGTTTTCGATTGAGAAATAAAAACATTTTGAACTTTAGTGATATTTATTTTTGATAAAAACAAAAAAAAACGTTTTCTGGTGCCTGCTTTTAATATTGTTTAAAATTTTTGGTTTGTAGCGTTTTTATTTAACATATTCCCTGCAAACATTTGGAAGATATCTTCCAAGAAGATAATAAAGCGATATCTTCTATTTTTCATTTGAAAGAAAATAATCAAGTAGTATTTTGAGATATTTGGAAAAAACAATTCAAAAATTGTGTTTTTTGTCATAATTTTTTATGATAATATTGTGGCAATATCGCCTTTTTATCATCTGGAAGATAAACACAATTCGTTTAAAATTTTTGAAAATGTTGAAAAAAATAATACAAAATTTGCACAAAAAACAATTATAAGAAATATGGGAAACAAATTCGTTGAAAAATGAGGATTTAGTGCACGGAAAAAACCAGGTATGATAGCAACAAGATAATTAATGTTTTTATCAATGGATTATGTATGCAGATATTCTTTTTCAGAGTTAAATTTAGTAATGAACGAGTAAAAAGGTTAAAGTCGGGCATGCCGACTATACAATACCCTACACCAGTCTGGGTAAAAGCCAACTAATGTTTGGATCCGAAATTCGAATGGGTTAAAATGTGTTTGTGTCAAAATTTTCTATAATGTGAGTCAGCGCACCAAATTTCATTAAAATATCTTAATATTTGCGACCTGCAGTTTGTAACCAAGCCAATTTTGGGGGGACCCTTATATGGGCACTACGTCTAAACATGGACCGATGTTCACCAAAATCAATAGGCTTCGTCCTTGGGCCAACATAGCTCTGTGTACCAAATTTCATCAAAATATCTTAATATTTGCGACCTGCAGCGTATAAAAAATATACTTTTGGGGGGACCCTTATATGGGCACTAGGTCTAAACATGGACCGATGTTCACCAAAATCAATAGGCTTCGTCCTTGGGCCAACATAGCTCTGTGTACCAAATTTCATCAATATATCTTAATATTTGCGACCTGCAGCGTATAAAAAATATAATTTTGGGGGGACCCTTATATGGGCACTAGGTCTAAACTTGGACCGCTGTTAACTAAAATCAATAGGCTTCGTCCTTGGGCTGATATAGGTCGGTGTACCAAATTTCATCACCCTTATATGGGCACGGTCTAAACATGGACCGATTTTAACAAGTTTCATCAAAATATCTTGATATTTGCGACCTGTAGAGTGCGCACAAGAATGCATGGACAGACAGACAGACGGACATCGTTAAATCGAAATAAAAAAAATTCTGAGCCGATCGGTATACAATAAGGTGGGTCTAGGACCAATATTTTGTGGTGTTACAAACATTAGCACAAACTTATAATACCCTGAACACATAGTGGTGTAGGGTATAAACATCAGCACAAACTTATAATACCCTGACCGCATAGTGGTGTAGGGTATAAAAATACCGACTAAAAAAGTTTTCATATAATCTTATATGATTTGATATTATTGTAAATATTTATATGCTTGGCTTTTTATAACCATATACATTTATATTAATACTTTGGTTTTATAAATATATTTGATATGACGTTATATATTATCATTTTATTTATTTATTTACTAGCGGGACTAACGAGTCCGAGCGTTAGATAGAATAAAAAAACAACAAAAAGAACCTCGTTTTTAAATCTTTATTGTTTCACTAAAAAAGAGTCCGTTCGCAAAACTGATTGCTTAAAACTAAATTGCAATATTTATAAGCTAGATATTATTTAAAAATTCAGCTGACGTCTGTTGAAAAGTATTACAAAAAAAAAAATTAAGTGACAAATAATAACTTATTTAATGATTAGTGCTGACTATTAAATTGCGAAATATTGTTAAATGAAAAGTATGCAGTTTATTGAACTTTAAATTTGGTAACTTGATATTATTAAATGATTAAGTTTGTTGAACTAGTAAAATGAATACTGCATACTGTTATTGTTGCCAATTAATGGGTAGGGAATGTATTGAGCTACTGGAATGGGTGGTTGACGTAACTCGGGCGCAGCCCGCTACGTTGTTAGCGTGCCTTAAAAGTTAGAATTAAATTTATTTTATATAAAATAAAACAAAATATTTGTTGCTAAGGTAAAATAATTGTTAAGGTAAATTTATTATAATGTTTAAGTACAAACACTATTTTTTGTCTCTTCATTTTTATATAAATATCTCTATATAAATATAAAAGAATAACGTGACTGACTGACTGACTGACTGACTGACTGACTCAACATCGCCCAGCCCAAACCGCTGAAGCTAGGAAGTTGAAATTTGGTATGTAGGTTCCTCTTTCGGCGTAGACGTCCGTAAGACGGGATTTTTGGAAATTCCTACCGGAACGGGCAAAAAGGGGGAAAGTATCCCCCTTGACGGCCTGCCAAAACCCCTTTGGCTAGAAAGCTGAAATTTTAGATATGTGTTCCTTGGAGTAGGGGCTAACTTTTCTAGAAAGTACTTTCAAGGATTTTGGACAGGGACGTTGTAAAAATGGGGGTTAAAAAGGGGAAAAGAGCCCCCCTGACGGCCTGCCCAAACCGCTGGAGGTAGGAAGTTGAAATTTGGTATAAAGGTTCCTCCACTATCGTAGACATCCACCAACACGGGATTTTTTGGAAATTTTTACAGGGAGGGGCAAATAGGGGAAAAGTTTCCCCCTTGACGGCCTGCTCAAACTGCTGGAGCTATGAAGTTCAAATTTGGTATGTAGGTTCGTCGACCGGTGTAGACGTCCGTTGAGACGGCATTTTGGGAAATTCTTATCGGGAGGGGCAAAAAGGGCACAAAAAAAGTACCTTTTTCAAAAAAAGTACCTTTTTCAAAAAAGTACCTTTTTCAAAAAAAGTACCTTTTTCAAAAAAAGTACCTTTTTTCAAAAAAGTACTTTTTTTTCAAAAAAGTACCTTTTTCCAAAAAAAGTACATTTTTCTAAAAATAGTACCTTTTTCCAAAAAAAGTACCTTTTTCCAAAAAAAAAGTACCTTTTTCCAAAAAAAGTACCTTTTCCGAATAAAGTACCTTTTTCGAAAAAAAGTACCTTTTTACAAAATAAGGACCTTTTTCCAAAAAAAAGTTCCTTTTTCCAAAAAAGTATCTTTTTCCAAAAAAGTACCTTTTTCCACAAAAAGTACCTTTTTCCAAAAAAAAACCTTTTTCCAAAAAAAGTACCTTTTTCCAAAAAAAATACATTTTTCCAAAAAAAAGTACCTTTTTCCAAAAAAGTGCCTTTTTCCAAAAAAGTACCTTTTTCCAAAAAAAGGACATTTTCCAAAAAAAAGTACCTTTTTCCAAAAACAGTACCTTTTTCTAAAAAAATTTACCTTTTTCCAAAAAAAAGTACCTTCCCCAAAAAAAGTACCTTTTTCCAAAAAATAATCTATTTTTCCAAAAAAAAAACCTTTTTCCAAAAAAATTCCTTTTCCAAAAAAGGACCCTTTCCCAAAAAAAAAACCTTTTTCCAAAAAAAAAAAGTTTTTCCTAAAAATAACTTTTTCAAAAAAAGTACCTTCTTCCATAAAGTACTTTGTAAAAATAAAGTATCTTTCTCCAAAAAATTTCGCTTTTTCTAAAAAATTCCATTTAAAAAAATATAATTTCACAAAAAGTACTTTTTTTCCTCCCCCCACGGATACTCCACTAAAACAAGGTTTCTTGATATTCGGCATAGACGTCCGCTAAGACGGAATTTCCAAATATATTCGGCATAGACGTCCCCATAGACGGTCTCACAAATTGGAAAAGTGTCCCCATTAACTGCCTGCCCAAACTACTGGAGATAAGAAGTTGAAATTTGGCACAAAGATTCCTCCACTGTAGTAGACATCGACTAAGTTTGTATTTTTGGAATTCCCTACAGGATATCCCAAAAGGGGGATGTTTTCCCCTTGACGGCCTGCCCAAACTGCTGAAACTATGTAGCCGAAATTCGGTATGTGAGTTCCTCCTTCTGTGTAGGCGTCCGCTTAAACGGAATTTCAAAAATTCCTATCGGGAGGGAGATAAGGGGAAAAGTATTCTCCTTGACGGCCTGCCCAATCCCTTCTGGCCAACATAAAATTTTAAATATGTATTCCCTGGAGTAGGACTAACTCACCGGCAACGTAATTTTTCTATTTTGGAACAGGAACATAGTAAAAATGTGGGTTGAAAGGGAAAAATGTCCCCAATAATGGCCTGCCCAAACCGCTGAGGCAATGAAGTTGAAATTTGGTATGAATGTTCCTCATCCAACGCAGACAGCCGCGTAGATCGAATTTTTGTAAATTTCTAAAGGGAGGGGCAAAAAGAAGAAAGCCTCCCCTTGGTGGCATGTAAAAACCTCTTCGGCTAGAAACCAGAAATTTAAAATGTGGGTCCCTGGCTAACTTATTAGAAAGATAGTATTTTGAATGTTGGACAGGGTCGTTATAAAATAGGGGCTCAAAAAGGGAAAGTGGCCCCTTAACGACCTGTCCAAACTGCTGGAACTAGGAAGCTGAAATTCGGTACTTAGGTTTCTCTTCCAGCCTAATTCCAACCGGGAGGGACAAAAAAAGAAAAAGAGTCCCACTTGACAGCCGGCTCAAACTGCTGGAACTAGGAAGCTGAAATTCCCTGTCGATGGATTTTCGGAAATTTCTACCAAGAGGGGCACAAATAGTAAAAGTTGGCTAGAATCCTGAAATGTAAAACATATGTTCCTTGGAGTATGGGCTCACTTATCGGGAAGGTGTTTTGTGGAATTTTGGACAGGGACATTGCAAAAATGGGCTGCTTAAAGGCCTGCCCAACTGCTGGAGGTAGGAAGTTGAAATATGGTACTAAAGTTCCTCCTCTATTGTAGACATCCGCTAAGATGAGATTTTTCGAAATTTCCACAGGTAGGGTCAAAAACAGGAAAAGTCTCCCCCTTAACGGCCTGGCCAAACTGCTGGAACTAGGGAGCTTAAATTCGGTATTTGGGTTCTTTCTCCAACGTAGACGTCCTCTAAGACGGAATTTTCGGAAATTCATACCGGGAGGGGTAAAAAGGGAAAAAACTTCCCTCTTGAAGGCCTGGCTAAACTGCTGGGTATAGAGACCTAAAATTATGTATGTAGTAGATTCCTCCACCAACGCAGACGTCCTCTACGACGAAATTTTTGGAAATTCCTACCGGGAGGGGTAAAAACGGAATAATTCTCCCCCTTGATGGCCTAACCGAACCCTTCGGCTAGAAACCTGTAATCTATAATATGTTTTCCTTGGAGTATGGGCCAACTTATCGACAAGGCATTTTTAGGACTTTGGACAGGAACGTGGTAAAAATGGTGGTTCAAAAGGGGAAAATTGGCCCCCCCCCCCCCCTTAACGTCAGCGTCTTTAGCTAGAAACCCAAAACTTAAAGAACAAGTGGGAACACTAAAATTAAGAAACTAAATAAGAAACGAGTGGAATTGAAACACTACACAAGTGGAACGAAATGGATATAAACTTTGAACGAGTGGACTTGAAATTATAGACAATGGAAATGGATTGGAAGAGGGAACGAAATGGAATGGACTATAGAACGAAATGGAATGAGGAGCGAGATGGCAAAGAATGGCGAACGAGTGGAATTGAAACACTGCAGTTAAAAGAGGAATGGAACGGAAAAAGTGCAAAGAAATGGAATGGAAAGCGAAGTGACTGATATCAATATCGATACAGAAGACAGTAGGAACTTAATGAAATGAAACGGGGAACGAGTGGAGTTGGAATAACAGATAATGGCAACGAAATGCAATGGAATGGTGAACGAAATGGAATCTTGGAAGGAGTTGCATTGGAACACTAAAATTGTTAAACAAAATGGAATGGAATTTGAATGACTCAAACTGCCGGAGTTTGGTACTTGAAATTTCGCATGCGATTGAGGCAAGATTATTTGGGATTTTTACTGGGAGGAACAAAAAGGGGTGAAGAACCCCTTTCAATTGCCTGTTCAAACACTATCCACGGAATATGAAACTTATGTAGCATTGAAATGTACTCTCCAAAAAGTTAAACAAATTTTCTAAAAGAGAAAAACCTTAGAAAATTAATGGAACTTATATATTTGAACTGCAGGTAACGAAGCACCGCTGGAAGAAACCGACGCAGTAAATTTTCCAACTGAATTTGTGAATTTACTTGAATTGCCAGGTCTACCTTTACATAAACTGGAATTAAAAAAAAAACTTTAAGGCACGCTAACAACGTAGCGCGCTTTGCCCGCTATTTTTAATATTATAAAATGCTTTCCAACCCTGCTTTCATTATTTATTTTCATTCAAAACACAAATGAACACAACTACTTACGGGTCTATCTACCTAAGTTCGCACTTTACCAAATTATCTTAATATACACACGTATATTGCAATTTATTATGGATTCATTACTAACAATCCACTTTCATGAGAAAAAGTGATAAAATATTTATTTATTTTAAACCCATTGTTGTGCAGAATTATTTATTTGTGGTGGCAGGGTGAAGGCTTTTATTATAAAAACTGTACTTTAAATAAAAAAAACGAATTTAAAAAACATTGTGGGGGGGCGCAGCCCCCCCCCCCCGCTAAACTTTAAGGCACGCTAACAACGTAGCGGGCTGCGCCCGCTAGTAAATCATATAGTATATCAACACGTGGGCATGTAGCAACTAATTGTCTGTTGTTCAAGCCATCGGCGTAGATAAGTCGTATTCGTGGTTGATGGGGGGGGGGGGGGCTGCGCCATGATTTTCTTAAAATTTGCTTTTTTTTAAATACAGTTTTTGATAATAAAAACCTTCACCCAGCCACCACAAATAAATAATTCTGACACAACAATAATTCTTGACAATATACATGTGTATGGCAAGATAATTTGGTAAAGTGCGCACATAGGAAGATGGACCCGTAAATAGTTTTGTTCATTTGTGTTTTGAAAAAACACAATATTTGTTATTAAGATAAAATAATTGTTAAGGTAAATTTATTGTAATGTTTAAGTACAAACACTATCTTTTGCCTCTTCATTTTTATATAAATAAATCATTTAGTATACCAACACGTGAGCAAGTAACAACTAATTGTCTGTTGTTCAAGCCATAGGCGTAGATAGGTCGTATTCGTGGTTGGGTGGGTAAATTCGCTTTGTTTATTTAAAGTACAGTTTTTATAATAAAAACCTTCACCCAGCCACCACAAATAAATAATTCTGACACAACAATGGGTTTAAAATAAATAAATAATTGATCACTTTTTCTCATGAAAGTGGATTGTTATTAATGAATCCATTACAAATTGCAATTATATGTATTTCAAGATAATTTGGTAAAGTGCGAACTTAGATAGATAGACCCGTAAGTAGTTTTGTTCATTTGTATTTTGAATGAAAATAAATAACGTAAAGCAGGGTTGGCAAGCGATTTATAATATTAAAGATACCGGGCAAAGCTACGTATCTACGTTGTTAGCGTGCATTGAAGTTTTTTTAATTGCAGTTAATATAAAAGTAGACCTGGCAATTCAAGTAAATTCACAAATTCAGTTGGAAAATTTACTGCGTCGGTTTCTTCCACCGGTGCTTCGTTACCTGCAGTTTAAATATCAGAATATATAAGTTCCATTCTTTTTCTAATGTTTTTTTTTCTTTTAGAAAATTTGTTTAACTTTTTGGAGAGTATGCTACATAAGTTTCATATTCCGTGGATAGTGTTTGAATAGGTAATTAAAAGGGGTTCTTGACCCCTTTTTGTTCCCCCCAGTAAAAATCCCAAATATATATAATCTGCCTCAATCGCATGCGAAATCTCAAGTACCAAACTCCGGCAGTTTCAGTCATTCAAATTCCATTCCATTTTGTTTAACAATTTCAGTGTTCCAATGCAACTCCTTCCAAGATTCCATTTCGTTCACCAGTTTGGACAGGTCGTTAAGGGGCCACTTTCCCTTTTTGAGCCCCTATTTTATAACGACCCTGTCCAAAATTCAGAATAGTATCTTTCTAATAAGTTAGCCCTTACCCCAGGGACCCACATTTTAAATTTCAGGTTTCCTGCCGAAGGGGTTTTTACAGGCCACCAAGGGGAGGCTTTCTTCCTTTTGCTCCTCCCTTTAGGAATTTACAAAAATTCGATCTTCGCGGCTGTCTGCGATGGATGAGGAACATTCATACCAAATTTCAACTTCATTGCCTCAGCGGTTTGGGCAGGCCATTATTGGGGACATTTTTCCCTTTCAACCCACATTTTTACCATGTTTCTGTTCCAAAATAGAAAAATTACGATGCCGATGAGTTAGTCCTACTCCAGAGAATACATATTTAAAATTTTAGGTTGGCCAGAAGGGATTGGGCAGGCCGTCAAGGACATTACTTTTCCCCTTATCTCCCTCCCGATAGGAATTTCAAAAATTCCGTCTAAGCGGACGCCTACACAGAATGAGGAACTCACATACCGAATTTCGGCTACATAGTTTCAGCAGTTTGGGCAGGCCGTCAAGGGGGAAACATCCCCCTTTTGGGATATCCTGTAGGGAATTCCAAAAATACAAACTTAGTCGATGTCTACTACAGTGGAGGAACCTTTACCAAATTTCAACTTCTTACCTATAGTGGTTTGGATTTGTGAGACCGTCTATGGGGAGACTTTTCGCCTTTTTGCCCGTTCCGGTAGGAATTTCCAAAAATCCCGCGTTAGCGGACGTCTATGCCGAATATCAAGAAACCTTGTTTTAGTGGAGATATCCGTGGGGGAGGAAAATAAGTACTTTTTGTGAAATTATATTTTTTTAAATGGAATTTTTTGAAAAAAGCGAAATTTTTTGGAAAAAAATACTTTATTTTTACAAAGTACTTTATTGGAAGAAGGTACTTTTTTTGAAAAAGTTATTTTTAGGAAAAATGTATTTTTGTTTTGGAAAAAGGTCCTTTTTTTGGAAAAGGTACTTTTTTGAAAAAGGTATTTTTTGGGAAAAATGCATTTTTTGGGGAAAAAGGTACTTGTTTTGGATAAGGTACTTTTTTTTGGAAAAAGGTAAATTTTTTTAGAAAAAGGTACTTTTTTGGAAAAAGGTACTTTTTTTTGGAAAAATGTTCTTCTTGTGGAAAAAGGTACTTTTTTTCAAAAAGGTACTTTTTTGGAAAAAGGTACTTTTTTTGGAAAAATGTACTTCTTGTGGAAAAACGTACTTTTTTTGGAAAAAGGTAATTTTTTTGGAAAAAGTTACTTTTTCCCTTTTTGCCCCTACCTATAAAAATTTCAAAAAAATCCCGTCTTGGTGGATGTCTACGATAGTGGACCTTTATACCAAATTTCAACTTCCTACCTCCAGAGGTTTGGCTAGGCCGTCCAGGGGGGCTCTTTTCCCCTTTTTAACCCCCATTTTTACAACTTCCCTGTCCAAAATTCTTGAAAGTACTTTCCAGAAAAGTTAGCCCCTACTCCAAGGAACACATATCTAAAATTTCAGCTTTCTAGCCAAAGGGGTTTTGGCAGGCCGTCAAGGGGGAGACTTTCCCCCTTTTTGCCCGTTCCGGTAGGATTTTCGAAAAACCCCGTCTAAGCGGAAGTTTACGCCGAAAGACGAACATACATACCAAATTTCGAATTCCTAGTTTCAGCGGTTTGGGCTGGGCGAAGTTGAGTCAGTCAGTCAGTAACGTTATTCTTTTATATATGTGACAGTGCATAGAGAAATGGACCTAAGGGTAAAAAATCAATTTTTTTTTTTTGTGGACAACATCTGAGCATTGAATGAGACCGATCCCATGCTCTCCTGACCTTAGGTCCCTTTCTATCCTTAGGTCTCTTTCTATTTTGCGCGTCACATATAGAGATTTATTTAGTTAAGTCTATGGATTTTAAATCCTTACAGACTATATTACCCGAGTAAAAAAAATTGATCTCGCGCAATATCTAATCATATCCAATTTTATATTGTCTAAGATCTGCTGTAATATCCGGCTGATCCAATTAGATCTCAAAATTGGATGTATACAATGATATCGTATTAGATCCCATTGTATATATGGGGATAAACTAAGATCAAGTTATATCTCAAAATTGGGAAGTCCATTGATATCTTTGGGGATAAACCCAGATATAATTTGATCCGAAAAATGGCGGATCGAATTAGATCCAGCTATATATTTGTGGATAAACTTAGATCTAATTTGATTCGAAAAATGGCGGATCGAATTAGATCCAGCTATATATTTGTGGATAAACTTAGATCTAATTTGATCTCAATTTTGGCAGATCGAATTAGATCCAGCTATATATTTGTGGATAAACTTAGATTTAATTTGATCCGAAAAATTGCAGATCGAATTAGATCCAGCAATATATTTGGGGATTAAGTAAGATCTAAATTTATCCAAAAAATGACATATCAACTTAGATCCAGTAATATATTTCGGGATTCCGTAAGATCTTAACTTTCCCGATAAATTGCAGATGGAATTAAATCCAGTGATATATTTGGGGATTTGGTAGGATCTTAATTTATCCCATAAATTGCAGATCGAATTAGATCCAGCAATTTATTTCGGTATTAAAATGACAGATCGAATTAGAAACAGCAATATATTTGGGGATTGACATCTAAAACTATCCAGAAAAATGACAGATAAAATTAGATCCCGCATTATATTTGGGTACTCTATTTAGTTGTGATTAAATAATATCCCAGACAGATATTGACAACAGTTCAAAAAATAATATTCTGAAAGAGCACTGATTTTATAAAAATGACAATTAGGTTGTTCATAAGGGGTGTGCTATCTGTTGTATCGTTGTATCGTCCTAACAAAAAACAGAGTTGTTAAAATTTTTATTTGTGTTTAACAACGATTTTCTATTTAGTTTTCTATCTGTTAGCACACTCAAACATAGGACACTAAACATACTCAAATGTTGAATTTTTCAATTTAATTTTTAACGACTCTGTTTTTTGTTAGAAAGATACAACAAATAGCACACCCCTTGTGAAAACCCTTAATATTTTGTTAAAATAAGGTTTAAACTCAGAAGGTCTCGAGTTCGATACCGTTCACGGCTATGCATTTTTTTTATAAAATGAATTTTTTTTTTATAAAATTATAATTTTATTTTCTATTAATGTTTTTATAAAATTATATTTTTTTTTTTTTATTAAAGCCGATTGAAAAAGATGATATGGTGATATATCTAATTTGATAGAATAGAATAACTAATCAGATACAATTTAATCCGAAAAATGGTGAATACAATTGTATCTACGTGGATCACATTGGATTTAATTACTTTAAATTATATACAATTTAATCCGAATTTTGACCAGACATTATTGTATTAAATAATATCTTCATATTTAAAATTTGATGCAATTAGGTCCAATTTGATAAAAATGTTCGAATTTCTGTTTTTATTAAATAATGTACTGAAAAACAATGAGGGATTCACGTAAGGTTTCTTGTATGGTATAAACTAAGTAAATCTAGTAAGTTTGCGGGTCTTTATGTGAAACTGCATACAAAGAAAGTATCTACATATTAATCAGTACTTATACGAGCTATAGTATATATATTTGTTCCTTTTACTCCTGCAAGGAGCATAGGGCCGCATAGAGCTATAGTATAGTTCAAAAATAATCCATAACATAAAAAAAACTAAATATGAAATTTAAAATAATTTTCCATAAATCATTGCTGGATTTTTCTTTAAAGGTGAGATTTTCATTTTGAAAGTGAGAAAAGTTCAAATGAACCTTTAATTTTTGGGCTATTCATTTTAAAAAGAAAAAAAAACATTAAAATTATGATAACAAATTTGACATGAAACAGTTTTTAATAAAATTAAATGACATGAAATAATCGTTTAAAAATATTTTAAATTTGTAAATAATGTATCGTATGAATAAAAAACTAGATTTCACTAATATTGGGAATTATTTATTAGGGTTTTAAGTTATTATTACACAATTTTAGTCTGCTTGCGGGTAGACAATTTTTGTTTGTTTTAATTTTAATTTATATTTTATGGTATCCTTCAAGCCTATGGATAAATTTGGTGCTGCGTTATTCCTAAACCAAAATAACTACTTCGAAGAATTGGCTAACTTTTATTAATATGACCCAATATTCAATATAAAAATAAAAAATTCTGTTGTTTCGATGTAAATTGATACCATTATAAATGAAAATTAATGTAATTTTAAATTTACTAAGATATTAAGAAAGACTTCATTTGAAACAAGAATATACCATAGATTATATACGGAAAATAAATGTTTCTTTTTTAAATCAATAGGCTTGTTTTGTTGCTATACATATCTGGTACGAAATCTCATGCAAAGTCTGACTGCGTATGCTAAGTATTAACTCTTTTAACACAATATTTTCAACGTCGATAATATATGGGTAACTGTCACATAATCTCATTCATATTCAACACAAAAATATTTTACTGGTTTTTCGTTTTCATGTTATTATTTTTTAAATCACTTGAACTTTATATCAAAATTTGTTTTTCTAAAAAAATATTTTAAAATTAAAAATGGATTGTAATTGATTTCAATAAAATCTTTTTTAAATTTAAACTTGAAACTGAGATATATTTGGCAGTGGTATGGCATCACCAAAAAAATAAGTTATAAAAACATCGTTATCACTAGATGGCACTTTATTCAAAAAAAAAATTTCTTTTTTTATATAAATTTAAATAATAATAAACAAGAAAGCAAAAAAAAAAAACAAACGGATATCTCAAATTGTATTATTTGAATATATTCCGCGTTGTTTTTTTCTTTATTTTGAACAGTTTTCAGCAGTTTTTAAATATAGGCTCAGCTGCTACTAACCTGATACTAAATAGTTGCTCAGGCAATACTAAATTGTAGCGCCCTCTATCGGTTAGTAGTGTAAGTTTTCATTTCCTATTACCATAATTAATAGTCTCTGATATTTGGTCTTACAATTTAAATTCCATGGGCGAGATCTGATTAAATTGGACAACATATGTAAAAAGATATATTTAGATATTGGGTCATATAAAATTTGACCGAAAGACGAAAATTATGTCTTATTATATATAGTGCCATACAAAGCAATATATAACGAGACATAATTTTATTAAATAATATAAAATAATGTATAACCCGTTTTACTCGGGAATTGAATTTTTTTTAAAAAATAATTTTATTTTCATCTTTTTAACGCTCTACACCATTTCCAATTGTATCAATGGTTTTTACGATTTATCAATTGTATTTCAGAAATAATCAATTGAATTTCAGTTTTATCAATTGTATTTCAGAACTTATCAATTATTTTTCAGATTTATGAATTGTATTTCAGAACTAGTCAATTGAATTTCAGTTTTATCAATTGTATTTCAAAAATTATTAATTGTATTTCCGAAATTCACAACTGTGTTTCAGAAATTATCAAACTATATTTCAGAAATTATCAATTGTATTTCAGAAATTATGAAATATATTTCATAAATTTTTCTCTATTAATTATGAAATACAATCAACAAGTTTTGAAATAGATTTCATTATTTCTGAAATACAATTAATAATTTCTGTAATACATTTGATAAATTTCTGAAATACATTTAAAATTTCTGAAATACACTTAATAGCTTCTGAAATACCGTTAATATTGTAGTTGCTGATGAGTTACCATATATGACCATATATTGTTTAAATGGCACCATATATGGCATAATATTGTTTAAATGGCACCATATATGGTATACTTTCCTTATTAAAAAAAATAATATGGAGCTTTATATGGTAATATATAACTTACAGTGATCCATGTACCATTTGATCCGGAAAATGGCCAGATAAAATTGTATCAGTTGTTTATCAGTTTTTATCTAATTACATCAGTTTATATCTGACCTGATTAAATTATGTGTTAATCAGATGAAATTGTATCTGATTTTTGACCTGATACAATTTTATTGGTTTATATCACTTGTTATCAGTTTAGGTGCAAATAGATATATTTGTATACAAAATTATATAGTTATATCCCAATTTTGACCTGATATATTGTATCAATTTAAAACTTTGATAAAATTGTATAAGGTAAATGTTGGATACAATTATATTTTATTTATATAAAATTGAACCAATTACGATCAAACCTGACACCATTACATATAAACCGATAAATTTGTATCACGGCAAAAATCGGATACAATTTAATCTGATCAATACATAATTTAATCAGGTCAGATCTAAACTGATACAATTAGATAAAAATTGATAAAAATATATCGGGCCATTCTTCGGATGAAACTGTATATTTATACACCCGAGTAAAAAAAATTGATCTCGCGCAATATCTAATTATATCCAATTTGATATTGTTTAAGATATGCTGTAATATCTAGCTGATCCAATTAGATCTTAAAATTGGGTGTATCCAATCATATCATATTAGATCCCATTGTATATATGGGGATAAACTAAGATCAAGTTATATCTCAAAATTGCGAGGTCCAGTGATATCTTTGGGGATAAACCTAGATCTATTTTGATCCGAAAATTGGCGGATCCAGCTATATATTTGCGGATATTTTTAGATCTAATTTGATCCGAAAAATGGCGGATCCAATTAGTCCAAGCTATATATTTGGGGATAAACTTAGATCTAATTTGATCTCAATTTTGGCAGATCAAATTAGATCCCGCAATATATTTGTGGATAAACGTATATCTAATTTGATCCGAAAAAGTGGCAGATCGAATTAGATCTAGCTATATATTTGGGGATAAACTTAGATCTAATTTGATCCGAAAAATGGCACATCGAATTAGATCCAGCAATATATTTGTGGATAAACTTAGATATAAATTGATCTGAAAAATGGCAGATCAAATTAGATCCAGCAATATATTTTGGGATTTAGTAAGACCTAATTTGATCCGAAAAATGGCAGATCGAATTAGATCCAGCTATATATTTGTGGATAATCTTAGATCTAATTTGATCCGAAAAAGTGGCAGATCGAATTAGATCCAGCAATATATTTCGGTATTAAAATGGCAGAGCGAATTAGAAAAAGCAATATATTTGGGGATTGACATCTAAAAGTATCCATAAAAATGACAGATAAAATTAGATGCCGCATTATATTTGGGTAATACGTAAGATCTCCATTTATTTGGGATTAAATAAGATCCCAGACATATATTGCCAACTGTTCAAAAACTAATAGACTGGCAGAGCACTGATTGTATAAAAATTACAATATTTTGTTAAAATAAGGTTTAAACTCAGAAGGTAACGAGTTCAATATGCATTTCTTTTACAAAATGAATTTCTTTTTATAAAATTAAAATTTTTTTTTCTATAAATTTTTTTATAAAATTATATATTTATTTTTTTATTAAATTGAAATCTTTGAATAAAATAATTTTATTTACACCATCTTTTTGACGCTCTATACCATTTCCAATTGTATTAATTGTTTTAAGATTTATCAATTGTATTTCAGAAATAATCAATTGAATTTCAGTTTTATCAATTGTGTTTCAGAACTCATCAATTATTTTTCACATTTATGAATTGTATTTCAGAACTAGTCAATTGAAGTTCAGTTTTATCAATTGTGTTTCAGAAATTATTAATTGTATTTCCGAAATTCACAACTGTATTTCAGAAATTATCAAACTGTATTTCAGAAATTATCAATCGTATTTCCGAAATTATGAAATGTATTTGAGAAATTTTTCTCTATTAGCTATGAAATTCTGAAATAGATTTCATTATTTCTGGACACAACTAAATAAATAAATAATTAAATTTGCGTAATATTGTAGTTTCTGAAGTGCAAATAATATTTTGTGATATACAATTAAAATTTTATAAAATACATTTAATAATTTCTGGAATACCTTTTTTCGATGCTTATAAGTTAGCTCGAAATGCTTTTATCATTCATTTAATTTGTAGCTATCACACATCTATAACAAGTCTCGTTAGATTAGAGTGTAGAGGTATAGGCTGACAATCTGGTGGACTGGGTTAAATTTCATGTTTTTAAAAGCAAATATTAAAAAAAGTTTTCTCAATTTTTTCAAAAATGTTTTTTGAAATCTATTTTTTTGCCAAGATAGTTAATGCAACGTTCTGCCAACGCATAACCGACCATCGCCAACGGTTTGCCAGCATTGTGCCGATTATATTTTTCTGTCTGGGTTGTTAAACTTAAACCTATTGTATATTAACATTAATTAACACTATATTTTTATTTTTAGGAAATACATTTTTATTTTATTATAAGTTAACTATTTAACTTTATAAAGTGTTTATAAATTATAACTTAAATGTACATATATATATGTTAAATGTAGGTGAACAAATTGTTGATATGGACCCACAAATTGTATCTCAACTAGTGTTTCCAATTATTCGACGTAGGCGGTTAACCGGTTAATGCATTATTCGAAAAATCACTAAAATTAATTAACCGGTTATTCGGGTCGGTTAATCGAGAAAATTGGCGATTAATCGATTAATCGTTTAATGCAAAATTAATGTATATTCTTAACTTTTTATCAATAAAAACACAAAGGGCTGACTTTTTTAATATTAAAAACTAGAAGAGCCTTTTACATTGAGCCAATAATATAAAAAATGTTAAGCTCTATTTGAAAATACCAATTTACTCTGCAAAAATCAGCAAACAATTTTGCTGAAATGTCTTTAACCCTTTGGCGAGTGGGGTACATTATAATGTACGTCGACTTTATTAACTCGTCATTGATTCGAATTTTAACCAAAGCGCTATTCATTTACTGTTATCGGTTCGTTATTTTGTTCTTATTAAAATTTTATGCAGGCTATGAAATTTCAAAATAACATGAGATCAGTAGAGTGCGTTTTGTCTTGTGATCGTCAACGCTGCAGAGATTGTGTTAGAAGTTAGAATTTAAAAAAATGCAAAATTTTAGTCTCAAAAATTGTGTTATGAATAAAATTCAAAAACTCAAAGGATTTTATGTAAGTAATTAGTGAGATTAGTAATAGAAAAAATATAAAATTAAAATTTAAAAAAAATTTAACCCGCTCGGGGTTGGCAGCATGTTAATGTTTGAACTTTAATTCCAAATATCTCCGCTAGGGGGTGCTGCAAAACCATAAAAGTAATACACAATATTTCTTGGGCATAGATCTACATTTCCACGAAGTTTGGTCGGAAAATTCCCAGCCATTAAAATTCCCGTGTCAAAGGGTCAAAGGGTTAAAGTTTGGCGGTTGTCCATTCAGTTTTTTTTATAAAATATTTTTCAAATGCAGTTAATATGAATTTTTTTGTGTTAAAATTAGGGATGTGCGATTAATCGATTAATCAAACTTCCTGATTAATCAACATTCTGATTAATCAATTAATCGATTATTCAACGATTTGATTAATCAGTTATTTCGATTATTCAAAATAATGATTAATTGATTAATCATGATTTTGATTAATCAAATTTATAAATAATTGAATAATATCTTGTTTTTCTTCGTTGAAGACGCCTTTTAACTCCAGTTCAATACAGACACATGAAACTTAAGAATGGACATTGGTCAAGTGTGACCAGTGAGCGAATAGTCTGTCTGATTTCCTTTATTTGGAGCTATATAAGGCATCGCCACAAAACAAAGACAACATTTCTGTAATTTTTTATTTATAAGCATTTTTTCAATAGTAATTAAAATTATTGAAGTTCTGATTAATCAAAATTAAAATTATTCGATTAATCAAATTTTCAATTAATCAATTAACCGATTAATCAAAGTTCTGATTAATCATACTGTTCGATTAATCGATTAATCGCACATCCCTAGTTAAAATGTAAGCACAGGAGCTAACGATATAAATTCGATGTGCTAATCTTGATATTTAAACCACTACTTAGCGTTTTATATAGGTTTTTATGGTTTTTTGCTATTTCAGCGACTTTAGTCGCCGAATGAACAATCGACCTCAATAAATGTAATGCCTTAAGGTTCAATTAGACGTGCCATATCGCCATAGCCGTAACCATAACGCCATAGCAGAAAACCAAAATTCAATTGGTTTCTACGGTTACGGTTATGGCGTTATGGCATGTCACCAATAATCGTATACATTGTAGCCCATAAGATTGGTTTGAACAGCTGTTTTATATGGTTATGGTTATGGCACGTCTAATTGAGCCTTTAAGAGTAGTTTACATTATAGGATTGAATGATATGATCTGTCAAAAAAAACCATGTGCTTAACCCTCTAACCGGCAAGCCCGCCTCCAGGCGGGGTATATTAAATTGACCAGAAATGTGCCAAAAGAGTATTTTATAATAAGAAATTTTGCCTTTTCAACAGAAAACAAAATTTATTAAATTTTTTGTGAAGAATTTGTTTGTATACAATGCACGGTTTGGAAGCGAGAAAGTGTCAAAGATAAAATTTCGTAAAATTTCAAAAATTAAATATTTTAAAACAACCAAAATTTTCAAAAATCCTAAAAACATATTTAATGCGACTAGAACAATTGATAATGACCGTAAAGTAAGATTGAAGCTTAAGCTATTCAAAAAATTCCTTACTTTGGCCCAAGGACACACAGGATTCCATAGGGATACCTTTAAAGGACATAGCCTTAACTTGAAAACGAATGGACGGATTTTTCTGAAATTTGGTGAAAAGAATATACTTGGTATACATAGCAAAGCTTATAAGTTTAAATAATAAGGGTATTCACGATGGTACATGTGCATATTTGCAATTTGCTAATTTGCTATGCAAATTGTAACATATCGTGAGCGTCTTTTTTAAGATCAATTGCATATTTGCTTTATGAGCTATTTTGTTCACTGCTGCTAACTTTTTTCCTAAAAATATCGCTAAATCAAACTAAAAAATCACTAGAAAATAGCTGAAAATGGTAAAATATCGCTAGATTTGACGAGAAAATAGCTAAATTGGCAACAGTGATTTTGTTTACGTCAAAAGTAGAAATAAATCGTATTTTTGAGAAAATTTGTGAATCATAAAAATAATAATAAAATAATAAATAAAAAAAAATTTTATGTTAATAAAAAATCACAAACAATTTTTTTATTTAATATCTTATTTTATAAATCATAAAATGGCGGCTGATATGTTAAAAACAGATGTTTTGTTTTATTTGCAGCTTAGCTTATATGCAAAGTGATTTTTGCTAAAGGTTTTTTTATTGCAAATGAAGAAAATAAAGCAAATTGCAAATACATACATTTTGTTGTTGTGTTGATGCAATCGTTGTTTTTTTGCAATCATTTGCAACGTTTGCATCGTTTGCAATACCCATCTTGAGTACCCTTAATATATATTGAAGTTTTGGTGCGTTTTCGCTCAATTTCGCATTTTTCGAAAAACGAAAATCTCTACATCCTCTTAAGTAACAGCACAAAAAATGTAATTTTTTTATTGCAATTACATCTTGGTAAGAGAAATAATTTGTGCTTAAACCTAGTAATTTGTATGCTCTAGTTTTCGAGGTTCACCCTTAAACTATTTTGCCCATATCGCCTAAAGTAGGCAACGAAAAAAAATTTTGTAGAAGAACTTATTTTTTATTTTTCGTGAGGAACACATGGTATAAATTTCATTGCAAAAAAGCTTAGGCCGGTTAGAGGGTTAAGATTTTTTTGGCAGTCATACGATTACTTTGGCAGTCATGAGATTTCTTATCGGATTTCTCATTTTTAGACTTTTTTCAAAAAATCGTTCTCTCATAAAATTTGCACACACAAAGTCATCTCTGTTGAGTTAGCTCTCTCACATTTAAAGTCTTTAAGATGTTAATTAGGATTATATTCCCAGTGTTATGATTTATTTTACTTAAAATCATATGACTCAATCCTATAATGTAAACGGCTCTTTAGTAAGGAAGCAATTGAAAGGAAAATATTTCAATAAAAAAATGTATTCATCTACAGCAGGGCTGGCAAAACTATGACACGCGTGTCGTAGTGGCACGCGAGTGGATTTTAGGTGGCACGCGACGTTTTGTTGGATATTTTCAAAAAATTTAAACTATTAGAAGACCAGCAAAAAATTCAGTTAAATGTTAAATTTCGCTACAAAAATGTGTGATTTAACTCCATAATTATGAAATTTTTCATAGCGCTTGAAAATCGTCTTTTAAAATGACTAAAACTCTGTATTGCCACCATTTTTTGTTTAAAGAAATATGGTTAATACAGACTCGCAAATTCGATTATCAGAAAATTCTGGGAAAATTTCTAAAATTCTAGATTGAAAGAAGTTTAAATGTTTCGATGAGAAAATGCCTCATAATCGGAGAAATAAAAGTACCAAAAAATTGCACAAAAATGGAAAACAACTTGTAATAAAATTGGATCTAAAAAATTACGTTTTTTTAAAGGGAAAATAGGTGCTACGAAATAACCCTCAATGAAATAAAGGCTGAAAATAAGTTTTATAATGAAATAACCCCTTTGTTGGAATTTGAAAGTGGGTTTTGATCGTGTTTCGCAGAGCCATTTCATGTGAAATAGAAATTTCAAATCCATAATATTCGCTTTTTATTCCAATGACAGCGTTCTTTTTTCCTGAAGCACATTTTTCAACTAGTTTTGCATACTTAAATAATCGATGGCGCCCAATAATTTAACTTTTTTTTAACAAAATGATAAAAAGGCAATCATTTTCAAACTGTTTTAATTTTATATCATTGGGGATTTTTTCATAATAAAGTAATTTCAATATTTAAAGATTAAATAAACCTCCAAAAATTAAATTACCGTCAAACATTTTTACTTCATTTCTCGGATGTTATTTAAATTTTCCTTTTGGGGGTTATTTCATGGGGGTTATCCGTAGCGCGGGTAAATATGTACATCTGCGATATTTTTAAGAGAAATTTTCCAAATTTTTAAAAAAGGACTTGTAAAAGACAACTAAAATTAAGGTGGCCCGCGAGAAATTTTTACAAAAAAATTTTTCCGTTTCTGGCACGCAGCGTAAAAAGTCTTGCCACCCCTGATCTATAGTATTCATTCTATACGTTAAAATCGCGAATTTTCAAATATTTTATATGGCAGCATAGCTTTCCAAGATGTCCCCAAAGTCCAACTTTTAGTATAATATGGGGTCAGCTCCAAAAACTGTTCTTGCAAAATTTCAAGCAAAACAGTTTCCATTTGCAAAAGTTATCGCAATAAATCATGGATGGTAAGCGAAACGAATGCGGTTATCGTTAGGGTAACGATATTTTATGTTATTTCGGTAACTGTATTTTAAGGGTAACGCTATTTCATTTATTTCGGTATCGGTATTTTAGAGATAACGGTATTTGAGTTATTTCGGTAACGGTATTTTAAAGATAACGATATTTGGGTTATTTCGGTAACGGTATTTTAAGGTTAACGGTATTTCAAATATATCGGTAACGGTATTTTAACGGTAACGGTAGTCAGTTATTTCGATGCATCCCGCAATTTTTTTTACAAAAAACAAACGAGATTAAAAACAGAACCAATTTATCAACTTAATGTACAAAAAATGCTCAATAAACACTTGAAATTAGCAAAAGCAGAAAATTAAAAATAACGGTAACGGTATTTTAGGGATAACAATATTTTATTTGTTTCGGTAACGGTATTTTAAGGGTATTGATATTTCATTTATTTCGGTATCGGTGTTTTAAGGATAACGGTATTTCAGTTATTTCGGTAACGGTATTTTAAGGATAACGATATTCCGGGTATTTCGGTAATGGTATTTTAGGGGTAACGGTAGTCAGTTGAAAGGGTTTTGAATCGATATCGGTATTTTAGCGGTATTGCCTGCCAAAAAAAGCAAAACAACTTTTATGGCGGTTATTTAAGAAAACACCTAACGAAAAGTACTGCAATTTTGTAACAGTTGTTTAAATCAGTCATTTGTAATATCATAATAAACAACTACCAAAACAGTATTGTTACAGTAAACAGTAGTTTTTGTTAGTTATTTAAAAAATAAAAAATTTCATGCATTTTTTTTGAATTTTAAAAATTTTTGTTTAGTTTATATTTGTTATTATTAGGGCAAGGAATTTCATGCAAATGCATGTTTTTTCTCGATAGTCCAAAACTAATATGGACTAAATATTTATCCGAATCATCAAATTTAGAACAAAATGGCATCGATTTGTAGTTGCATATTTTTGCATATCTTGTCATAAATGCATATTTTGACTTTAAATGCATATTTGGTGCCTTTTTAATGCATATTTTGTGATTTTTATGATTTCGTACATATTTTTCGTTTTTAGGAGCATTTTTTATTTTGTAAAAAATTGATACGTTGTCATATTTTGATTCAATAAAAATAAACATTCTTAAAACCTTATTGACCAATGGGAAATCTTCGAGTTCTGTGTGTGTTTGCAAAATCACTAACTTAAATATATTCTTAAGTTTTAAGGTGCATTATTTTTGCAAAAATAACAGTTTTTAGTGCATATTTCTTATATTTTTAATGCATATTTTTCTTTTTTAGCCGCATATTTTCCATTTTTAAGTGCATGAAATTCCTTGCCCTAGTTATTATTAATATATTCCTAGTTTGCAAATAAAAATCAAAAACTTGTATTTTATCTCCAATGCATATTGTTTTTTCATTTTGTCACTTGTTTAACGAAAAATTAGCGATATAAACCTCTTATCAAATACATAAAAAAACATAGTAAAATTTAGGCAGTACTGATCGGTTCCATACAAACTGTATATTTTTGGAAATCCTATAAAATTTCCTTAAGTCTTGCATTATTTTTATCTACAAATAGTCGCCAGACTTAAAAGTGCAGAACTTTAAACGTGACCAAATTTTTCTTTGTTTTCAGCGATTTTTAATAAAGTTAACAGCACTGAAATTTTAAAGTGAATAGTTTTATGCTTTTCTTACCACAAAATCAGTTAAGATCTTTTTTTACGTTATAGTAAAAAGCATTTCATGTTAAAATTTCAGTGTTGTTAACTTTCTTTTAAAATCGCTAAAAACAAAGAAAAATTTGGTCATGTTTAAGTGCTGCAATTTTAAGTCTGGTGACTATTTGTAGATAAAGATAATGCAAGACTTAAGCAAATTTTATAGGATTTCCAAAAATATACAGTTTGTACAGAACCGATCAGTAGGGTAGAGGGGGGATCCTTCGCCAGTGTGGCACATACACTAATCCCATTTTTCTCCGATGTTAAGGGAGATAAGAAATTGGAAAAAATATATTTTGTGCATTTTTCAATTACCTTTCCTTGACATCTACTTTGATGATTTACATCACATGTGGGAGCAGATAGAAGTGTTTTTGTGTTTTTTGGTGTGCCAAAAAATAATAGGAAGCAACTACATTTTGCAATAACTTCCTCAAATCGTGTGATAAGAAAATAATTTTTCATGT
The DNA here is from genome assembly GCA_949987735.1 of Leucophora obtusa. Classification (NCBI taxonomy): domain Eukaryota; kingdom Metazoa; phylum Arthropoda; class Insecta; order Diptera; family Anthomyiidae; genus Leucophora; species Leucophora obtusa. The sequence goes on from OX465296.1 coordinate 72,353,623, forward strand.
TAGACCTACAATCCTAAGGTTTCAAAAAATAATAACTTGATTTTAATAAATGCTTCAAAAGTGTGAAAAATATCAATTTGATGTTAGTGCCTGTCTCTGGGGCACAATCACCAGATGGCCCCTGGAGCTACGAAGAGTTGGTGCATCCCTGCCTAAAATGCTCTATAAGACTTTTCTATATGTTTAAAATATGTTTAATAGTAAATTAGAACAATCGTGTTCATTCTTAAATTTATATTAATTATTCAGTTTTTTGTAATTTTGAAGAATCATTATATAGCCGTTTTTTCTAATCACTTGGATTTAATAAATCCAAAAAGTATTTCTAAAAGTGCTCAACAGATGGGGTTAGATTCTCCCTATTTTAAAAAGAATTTTCTGTCCGACACTTCTTTCTAGAGTTTGCTAAAAACCGAAAAATTTGAAAACCGCGGTTTCGGTTTTTAAAAATTATAAAAACCGCGGTTTCGGTTATTTTTCGGTTTTCTTGTGACATTAGTAGAATTGTTTTAAAATAATGAAATATGTATTTTAACACGTTCAAGATATTTATTAAAATTCGATTGAATTTTTCACTCGAATAAAGGCAATGAACTGAAACTCAACATCTCTTAAACCACTTGACTTTTTGGTGTATATTTTTTCTAAAATTATAAGCCTCAGTTTCTTTAAAGTTATATTTAATGGAGAAAATGATCATTACAATTAAATACCCAGCAAACAAAGATGATCATTAATGACTCAGAAATGAGCTCCAAAAACATAAACATTTTTTCACTTTTTCCTGCGAAAGAGGTCCGTCCAAAAGAGCCACCTGTGTACTCAGAAGTGACTCGGAAAAAAGAACGTATAAAATCGAAATTTTTACATAAATTTGAATAATTTTGGATCCTTTTTTAAGTCTGAAAAATGAGCGCCCATTTTGAGACAACTTTTTGGATTGTTTTTTGAGGGTTTATATTTTGTACAAAGAAAAAACTATAATCATTTTTATGAGTCATTTAAAAATCTTATTTATGAGCGCTCCGAAACTGCTGGCTGGGTAAGAAATTTTGTAAAATTGGAGCTGAGCCATATTCGAAATTCAATAATATACCAGCTAACATTTTTCTGAGAGCTCACAAATTATTACTCGTAAAAGACTCTAAAATATCAATTTCAGGGTGCTCAAACTCTGGGTGTATTCAAAATTTTTAAAAAATGTTTTCATTGCTCATAAATATCTCAAAAATTAATTATAAATGACTCATAATGGCTCAAAAAATTCTAACTTTTCCAATAATGCTCATAATTCTGAGTCTTTTGTGAATCATAAAAGTGATTTCATTAGGTCAGGGCTGATATGAGTCTTTTCGGATTCTAATTGTACACTGGGATGCAATTTAATTAATTATTTTAAGTGGTTAAAGTATTTATTAAAAACCGACTTATTTTTGTCGGTTATCGGTTTCGGTTTTGAGGCTTGAAAAACCGCGGTTTCGGTTTCGAATAAAACCGAACAGCAAACTCTACTTCTTTCAACCTAATTTTTAATACCGAAGTCGATGATGAAGGATTTTACTTTAACTTTTAATTTTTAATTATATTTTATATAAAACAGCGATAAACCGTCTGCCTTTTCAGTTTTAATACTTCAATTTATATTTTTACACGATTGAAAAATTCCATTGCAATATTTAATATTCACTAATTGGATTTAATTAAATTACTTACTGTAGAGTGAAAAATTGCCATTTCTATTTCAGCTATTTCTCCATGTCCAATATTAAAAATATGTATTTGGTGAGGTGTAGTTTTTTTTTAAACATATATTATAAAAAAAATTAAATAAAAACCTTTTATTTGTTAGTTTTTCAATTTTTTTGTTTCTCTTTTAATTTTTATTCGTATTTTTTTCTGACATTAAATTAATAGGCTGTTTCATATATTTGTGCTTTTATTATGGATTTATTAAATCCAGCTTTTTTTGGATTTAATAAATCCACTTTTTGAATGAAAAATTCTAAATCCAGGTGATTAAAAAACACGCGAATTATAGTTTTAAATAATTTTTTTTAATGTAGTGGAGATTTATTGATTAAAAAGAATCACATATCTTAAAGAACTTATTATAAATTATTTATTTCAGTCATTAAAAGATTGACTTTGCTGTATTAACAAATTTTTTTGTTGAAATTGTATCTAGCTCTTTTGGAGAATATACCCCAGGTTTGGGGCAGTTACGCCGAATTGAGTTACTTTGAAAATCATTAAAAAAATAATAGAAAATATGCAAATAATTATAATAAAAATCATAGAAATTAAAGCCAAGATATGTAGATTTTCAATTTGAAAGTAATTTTTAAAAAATAATTAGGGGTTAATAAATGACAGTGCTTTGAAAAAAAAAGTGGCGAAGTATCCCCCCTCTACCCTACTGCCTAAATTTTACTAAGTAATTTGATAAGAGGTTTATATCGCTAATTTTTCGTTAAAAGCCACGCCCACTTAAAGCAAGTGACAAAATAAAAAAACAAACATTACGTTAAAATTCTGTACAATTTTCTGAACCATCTCCTTGCCTTTCGTGGCGAATTTAGCTACTATTTTGATCTTTAAAAACAAAGGCAACAACAATAAAATTATAAAAATACTTGAATTGACTTAAATGCTTGGCCACAACTGTACCTTTGTTTTAACTGTCATTTTCAGTAAATTCTACCGACAAACTTTTGTGAGTGTTCCAATCTCCTCCGTGTTTCAATAGACGAATCCCAGCGAAATTTCATTGAATCAATATAAAAATTCATAAAAAGCATATAGACAGTGTGCTGTAACAGATGTCATATAGAAGTCTGTTATATATTTTTTAGTAGCTTTAATTAGCCAAATAAGGCCCTAACCTAGTGTCCTGACATGCAATAAAATGATAGCAAGCAATTGTCAAAATGCTCTCATCTCAAGTGAAGACCCCCAATTTCAATTTTATTGCAATATCATGATATCGCTGACATGCCATCGGATCTTGCAAAGATGCCAGAGATCAAATGTCACTTTTAGTTTTGATTTTAATTTTGTAATAGAAAAACAACAAAAAATTTGGTAAAAAGGAATGGAAAAGTGTTTAGTTTTTTATTATTTGTCGGTAAACATTAATGTTTCATAAAATTTGGTGTTTTTCGAAGAAAAATCTATATTTCTTATCCATGAAATGGTCAAGTGTTCTCCACCACTCTGCAATTGATATCATTTTGACGTTTCGCTGCAATGGTTTTGACATTTCATATCATATAATTTATTGCATTTGAAGACACCGGGTAAGGGCTCGGTTATGTAAATGAAGATTTAATAAAAATAAAAAAAAAAAAAAATAAATAAAAAATGCCAAACAGATTTGTTTGTCGAACTTTATCACAGATTTTCAAAAGTGAGAGCAGTTTTTCAGCTTTTCAAAATTCTATGTTTGATATAATAAAATTTTAAAAATTAATACGCACTTTTATTGTTAAAATAAATATAAATAAAATCATCGACTAGAGTCTGAAAAAAAAATCCGTTTAAGAGTCTTTTAAAACCCCCCAGTCAGAAATCGCCAGTGGTACAAAAAATCAAGCACTGGCATACCACTGGGTAACCACGGTATTAAAAATAAATGACTGGGAGAACACTCATTCGGGACGCTTTGCCAGCGTTTGCGAAAAGCGTTTTACCAGTATTTGTTATACAAAAATTTCGGTGGTTTATAAAAAAAACCACTGGCAAAGAATTGGCTTAGAGTGATATGCCAAGGTTTGCAACCAGTGGTTATCCAGTGCTACCTAGCCAATGCTACCAGGCGTACAAAAATCAATTCACTGGAAAACTAATGATTTTATAAAAATGCTGACGCTTCGTTAAAAAATGTTTGTAGTCGGAAGGTTCCGAGTTCAAATCCGGTTGCAAGCAAAAAAATATTTTTGGATTTTTTTTAATTTAAATTTTTTTTTGTTTTATAAAATCAATTTGTTTGTTTGTGGGAAAGCTCCTTCAAGACCAACTTTTTTTTTTGCCCTCCCAACACTGGCATACTAGTTACAAAAAATTATTTGCCAGTACTAGCATTTTGGCACAGCCAGTAGTTGTCCAGCTATTATCACTCATTTATGTGTTTAGCCATCAAATATTATATGTCTCGTTAGCTCAGTGGGTAGAGCAATCGTCTGTCAATCTGACGGCCTGGGTTCAAATCACGGCAGGACCAAAAAAAATACATATGAACTTTTTTTAAATTTTATTTTGGAAAATATATTTCCACACCACCCATTTATTGGTTTTGCCAGCGATTTGCCAAGGTTTAAAAATTTTGTTCCTCCAGTGCTTTTCCGGCGCTTTTTGAACAGCCGGTCCTTTTGTCTAATGATGTTATCATTTTGGGAATGGAAAAGCACTTTTTGCCAGTACTTGTACCACCTGTTAAAGTGCTTTGCCACCGCTTTCCCGTTTGTATTTTTCTGACTGGGCCATGACGTGTCTCGCTGGTTCCATGTCGACTTGCTTGGAGTTGCTCATAAAATGGTATTTAAAGGTTTCTCTTTCAATCGATTTTAAAACAATTTGAACGTATTTTAGTTAGTATTTGTTTTTTTCTAAGTGTTTCTTGCAATTTTTTAGCCAAAGTTAAGAAAATTATGAAGTTTTGGGAAAAAATAAAGCAAAAAATTACATATTAAAAATGTAACCGGTTAATCGACCAATTTTAACCGATTATTCGGGTCGAATAATTATTTGAGTTTTAAATTATTTGTTTCGACATTAACCGAAATAGAGGCGATTAATCGAGGAATCGGTTAATCGATTAACCGAATTGGAAACACTAATCTCAACTGATATTGGAATTATTGTACCATTACCATACATCAATATATATTGAATGATATACATATATTACAATATATGACACTGTATTATAAATATTGTTAATGAAGTAACATATCTGATAATATTTTTTATAGCGCCATACATAGTTTTACATTATTCAAATTAAACTATATATGGAATTGTATTCAAAATATTGATGTGGTACCAAATTTGACCATATATTGTTTAAATTGTGCCATATATGACAATATATTGTTTAAATGACACCATATATGTCTATATATTAATATTGTTTAAATGACACCATATATAAATATATATGGCACTATATATGGTAGCATATATTATCATATGTGGAACTGTATTAAAAATATTGTTCATGAGGTACCATATATGGGCATATATTGTTGAAATTGCACCATATATGATAATATATGGTTTAAATGGTACCATATATGATAATATATGGTTTGAATGGCACATATATGATAATATATAGCTTAAATAACACCATATATAAATATATATCGCACTATATATAGTACCATATTTTATCATATCTGGAACTGAATTAAAGATTTGGTTTATGAGGTACCATATATGACCATATATTGTTTAAATGGCACCATATATGATAATATCTAGTTTAACTGTCACCATACATAATTATATATTGTTTAAATGATACCATATATAATTATATATTGCTAAAATGCCACCATATATATTAAGATATAGTTCTATATATAACTATATATGCAATAAGATCAACCATGTTATGTAATATATAATTATGAAGGCCGATATCTAATTAGATGAAATTATATATGGCATAATATAAGGAACATTTTTCTGAAAAAACGTCATATATAATTATATATGGATATACATAACCACATATCTAATTATATATTGTAATATATGCCACATATGATTATATATAATTTTTTTTACTGGGCAGATATAACTTAATCATATATATGACTATATGTAACTATTTTTACTCGGGTTGTTTAAATGATACGGTATATCAAAGTATATGGTACTATATATAGTAGCATATATTATCATATCTGGAAATGTATTGAAAATGCTGTTCATGAGGTCCCCTATATGAGCATATATTGTTGAAATGGCACCATATATGATAATATATGGTTTAAATGGCACCATATGTGGTAATATATTGCTTAAATAAGACCATACATAAATATATATGGCACTATACATATTTTCTTATGTTATCATATCTGGAACTGTATTAAAATGTTGATCATGAGGTACCATATATGACCATACATTGTTTAAATGGCAGCATATATAATATGCTAATATATTGCTTAAATAACACCATATATAAATATATATGGCACTATATATAGTGGCATATATTATCATATCTGCAACTGTATTAAAAATTTGGTTCATGAGGTACCATATATGACCATATATTGTTTAAATGCCACCATATATGATAATATCTAGTTTAACTGGCACCATATATAGTTACATATTGTTTAAATGATACCATATATAATTATATATTGCTAAAATGCCACCATATATATTAAGATATAACTCTATATACAACTATATATGCAATAAGATCAGCCACGCTCTGTAATATATAATCATATATATCATATCTAATATTATAAAGGCCGATATCTAATTAGATAAGGAAAAATGCATAATATAAGGAAAAATGTTTGAAAAAGACGTCATATATAATTATATATGGATATACATAACGACATGTCTAATTATATATTGTAATATATGCCACATATGATTATATATATTTTTTTTACTCGGGTATTTAAATTAATTGCAAACAATATTATTTAATTTAATTACAAACAATATTATAAGGCTCTGTATTTAAAAATAAGATAATACTACGTTTAATGACACTAACACTCAAAGAAAAGTCAATAAAATTATACATCTCATTAAAATCTCTGCATATTCTACGAAAAGGATCAGAATTTGCGTAATTTGTTTGAAAGACCTGAAGATACAATGGTGTAAAATTGCGAATTGATCGTTGCGGAACGTTAAATTTAACATTTTTAAGCAGGAATTCAGAACAAACGTTACCATTAAGCAAATTAACTAAAAACGTAATGTTAAGCATTTTTCTTCGGCTTTCTAGCGTAGGCAATTTAACTCGTTCAAGTCTAACTGAATAGGATGGAAGAGCTTCAGAAGGGTTCCAAGTTGAGTTCCCTAAGCAGAACAATAAAAATTGTTTTTAGACAGAGTCTATTCGATTTATGTGAACATCATAATCAGGATCCCAGATAATAGAACCATATTCGATGATTGGTCTTACCAAAGATGGATATAACTGCTTTGTAATTTTAGGATCAGTGAACCCCTTTGCCCAACGGTTTATAAAAGCAAGAACTCCACGAGCTTTGTTTATCATTGGCGTAATGTGTTTTATAAAATCTAATTTTGAATCAAGTAAAACACCAAGATCTAAAATCTATTTGACCAATTCAAGTTGGCTGTCACCAAAAGTATAGAAACCAAGAGAATTCCATTTTCTGGAAAAACGCATGTGCTTGCATTTTGTTAAATTAAGTTCCATGAGGTTAATATTACACCAGTTATAAAAGTTATCCAAGTCAAGTTGAAGATTGAGCATTTCCGAAGGTTTTTTGTAGCTTAAGAAGATTTTTACATCATCGGCATACATTAATACATTACAATTGTGTATTGCACATTTGATGCCCTTGGATGTTGTATTATTAAAACGAACACTTTGTTTCCTACAGATAAGGTATGACTCAAGCCAGCGAAGACTATTGTTAGTAAAACCCATTAGTGAAAGTTTACTAAGACTATGGTTGACTTTATCAAAAGCTTTACTGAAGTCTGTGTATATAACGTCCGTTAATTGACTATTATTAAATCCATTATTTACAATAGTGGTAAGTTGTAAGATATTTGTCATTGCTGAGCGACCTTTTCTAAAGCCTGGAAAGGTGACAGTAATGAAGATGAGAGATACAATCAGTTATGCACTTTTCAAATAGTTTAGGGATAGCACTTAGTTTAGCGATACCTCTATAATTTGATACATTTCATTTGTTTCCAGACTCAAATAGCGGAATTATGTAAGATTCTTTCCACAATTGAGGAAAGTAGCCATATCTAATTGATAAGTTAAATATTATTGATAAAGGTGTGGCAAAAGCATTAGCACAGTTAGTTAATATACAGCTTGGAACACCATCAGGTCCACTGTGGAAGGATGATTTTACGCTTTTCAAACTGGTTACTTCATTGTATTTGGAAATCCTGTAGATTTCCGTTTAGAATTTACGAATTTATAAAATGACTTAGGATCAATTTTAAATTTAACCTTCATATCGTTTAAATAACACTGTGAGACAAATGGTAGGGGTCAGTGATCGGGAAGGGTTCAAACTACCCGGCGTTTCGCTGGGTCAAGTCTAGGAATCGAGATATATCGATTTGAAGTAACTATCATATAGGGGAAATTGTCACCTTTGGTGGTCTTTTTTTTTGACATAACTCGAGAACCACTAGTCCGATTTTGCTCAAACAATTTTAAAAAAAATTAAAAATTACAATTCCTTTAATCTTTTCATATAACGTTTTTCTATATACTCAACAGTTTTGCCGGTAAAAATAAATGTATGAAGAAAAAAATATTTTTTGCCTAAAATATTAAAAAAAACTAATAAACAAAAGGTTATTTGATTTTTATGGTAGCGGTAACAAACTAAAATACGGTCATATATGTGCGTGGACAATTAAAAGGAAAGTGCACTTTTTTAATTATTTGGGTTTTTTCCGTTGGCTACCTGCATGATTTTGTTACACAAATTGCACCCACATTTATGAGTGGTCATGTTTTAGAACGTTTCGAAAAATTTAAAACGCACACGAATCAGGTATATAGCCACTCTTAAAAGATTCGCCAATTCATAAGTACCTCTCAGTAAAATATTGAAACTTACGTAGTTTTTATAGGTGTTCATTGATCGATTTTTGTCATTCAACAAGTGTCTCCGAACTCGTAAAGTACGATTTTTTTAAAGTGACGAAAAAGTAATAAAAGTATAAAACCGAAATGAGTGCAAATTGTCCAGAAAATATCAATTTATTTTGTTACGTTTGTGGCAAAAGAGCTTTTACAACAAATACTGCATTACTCACTGAGCAAGTGGAGCGTGCTTTTAAACTTTATTTTGATTCCGAAATAATTCGCGGCGTTTCGTGGCCCCAGACAAAATTTGTAAAACGTGCTACAATGCTCTTAACATGTGGATCCAAGGGAAACGCAGTTCACTTTCTTTTGGTGTACCAATGATTTGGACTGATCCAGGAGAGCACAATTCCGATAACTGTTACGCTTGCGCAAACAAAATATGTGGAGTAAATCGTAAAGGCCTTAAACGAAGAGTTTACATATCTGTTAGAAGTGCACAAATACCTCTACCGCATTCGGATGAAATACCAATTCCACCGCTTCCAAGTCCTGACAGAGAAACTTCTTTTTCTATTGAAACAATGGATCAATCGGATTTCACCTATAAACCAACACCAGAAGCCGGCCCATCGAACAAAATAATGCCCAGCTTTTGAAAGAAGGCAACAATTTGGAGGCTAATGTCAAAGTCACCGGATATCGAAGACGACAATTGCTATTCCAACGGTACTACACACTCAACGAAGGGAACACATTTGTTTACTGCCACGATATAAAGGGACTGATGGAGGCGATGGCCATTAATTATGTCGCAGCTGATTGGCGAATGTTCATCGATTCTTCGAAATCAAGCCTGAAAGTCGTTTTGCTACATAAATATAATAAAAAACCAAGCATTCCCATTGGCTACAGCACAGACATGAGCGAAACATACGATTCGATGAAAATAATTTTGGATAAAGTTTGCTACACTGATCACATGTGGCGGATCAGTTGTGATCTGAAAGTCGTGGCGATGCTAAGAGGTCTCCAAGGAGGCTATACGAAAAACATGTGTTTCTTGTGTCTTTGGGATACCCGATTTAAAGGAAACTAATACGAAACGCATGACTGGCTTCTTCGAGATCCAACGGAGAAAGGACACAACTGCGTAAACGATCCACTGGTGCCAATGGAGAACGTCCTCATGCCCCCCCTCCATATCAAACTGGGAATCGTAAAAAATTTCATCAAGGCCATTGTGAAGCAACCGAAAATTCTTGATTGTTTGAATAATATTTTCCCACGAATCAGCGAAGCAAAATTGAAGGAAGGTGTTCTGAATGGGCCGGATATACGAAAGCTCATAAAATCAAAGGAATTTAAAGGTGCTTTAGACGGTAATGATTACTTTGCGTGGAGGGCAGTGAAGAAAGTCATACGATATTTTTTGGGAAGTACGCGAGCACACAATTACCCCGCTCTTGTGACCAAGATGTTGCACTACTTCCAGAAAATTGGAGTGAATATGTCCCTCAAAATTCAATTCTTGCATCACCATCTCGAATACTTCAGCAAGCAGCTAGCCTCAGATTCGGATGAACATGGCGAGCACTTTCATCAAGTGGCAATGCCAATGGAAACGCGATATAAAGGCAAAAGGCTCGATTCGCTGCTGGCTGAAATTTGTTGGTGGTCGCAAAGGACGTACGATCCCGACAATGAAGATGAAGAAGAAGAATATACAATGGGAGTTTCCTCCGAGGTAAGTCACAAAAATGAAGTTAACTGACTGATTAAAAACAATTGATTTTTTCCAGATGAAGACAGATCCTCATCCGATACAGACTCTGAACAAGTGGGCGAACCACCACGCAAGAAAGTAAAGGGCGCAAACAAACGAAAATAAGTTTTGCGTTCATCGATTTTTATAAGCTATGTATCTATGTAATAACCTAATAATTACCTGTAATAATTTTTAATTTTACGTGTTAATAATAAATAATATATAATAAATATTATCCAAACTCATTGAAACATAAAATCAATATTCTTGTCAAAATGAGATACCTTCACTTAATTGTGAATAAAAGCGAAACGCGTCCATCGATTTTCATGATCTATGTCTCATTTTGTTTAAAGGTTATGTGACTTTGCGTTTTGAATTTTTTATGAATTTAAAAAATAAAAAAATTTAATATTTTAGGCAAAAAATATTTTTTTTCTTCATACATTTATCTTTACCGGCAAAACTGTTGAGTATACCAAATAAGTGGTTATATAATAGAAATTCATAGCTCCGCACAACTTATTTTTTTGGCGTCTAAACTCATTATTTTTGTTTGGCGTGGTCGTTTTTATAAGTAGTCACGCTTACCCGCTCGCTTACGAAAAAATGAGAAATAAGTAGTTATGAGATTTTGAATAATAAGTGGTTACACACATGCTTACAAAAAGTTGAATTATAAGCGGTTATCCGATTGCTTACTTGATTCTTAAAAACAAGGAGTTAAGCAAATACTATTAGCTTAAGGAAATACATTCAGAAAAATTTAAGTTTTTTCTGGTGTGTAATTTTAGGACTCGTCATAAAAATTTAAACATATTTACATATAATAAATAAAAATGTATAAAATTTAACTGCCCAGCAAAAAAATACCTGACCAAGATCCGTAAAATCACCTTTATTGTTCGGCACGAATGCGTTCAAATTGAGGTGAAAAAGGCATTTTTTTAACATTGGCTTGTCATAGGAGAGATGAAAAGTAACTTCTTGGGAATGCATTCAAATATATATTTAAGAAGTGATATTTATGACTTTTGAATGCATTCCCAAGAAGTTACTTTTCATCTCTCCTTAGATAGTAAAAAAATGAATTGCTTTCCTATATAAAAAAGAACATCCAAGCACTCATTTTTATGACGTGCAAAGCAGACTTAAAGTAGCATAAACACCTTCTCTCCTATGACAAGCCAATGTTAAAAAAATGCCTTTTTCACCTCAATTTGAACGCATTTGTGCCGAACAGTATAGGTGCTTTTACGGATCTTGGTCAGATATTTTTTTTTTTGGGAAGTAAAAAAAGTTTTTAATTAATGGCATTTTGGAAGTCATTTAAAATACGTTTATTGGAAGTAAGAAATCAGCATATATAGCTACTTTATATGCAGTGAAAAATGCATTCTTGTAGAATGCATTCGGTTTTTTTTTTTGCTGGGTGTGTAAAAAGTACATATTTAAACTATTACGAGTAAGTCATTATTTTATATTTAGAAACAATGAATACAATAGGCCGTTATTAGGAAGTCATTATTTTATATTATAAAATAATGCAAAAGGTAATGATATATCATTTTTGGTAATGCAGATAGTAATGAGGTGTCATTACCAATATTTTGCTGGGTAGTTACTAACTTCAAATCGATATATCTCGATTCCAAGTCGTGACCCAGCGACACGCCGGGACACGTATAACTTGTTTTTGACCGATATAACATTTCCCGTTGGTTTCATCCCATCCCGATTTTGACTGTCGCATAGTGTAATTATTGTACAGCTTCATGTTTAGAAAATTATATTCAGCACGTGATACAGAATATTTACCATAAGTACAAGATGATCCGGATTTTTTATATTTTTTGTAAAATTTGTTTTTTATATTTTTTAGTCTCGATAGCTGTCTTGAGCTCCAGGGAGGGCCTGACTGTTTAAACACAGTGATTTTCGGAACACATTCATCTAAATATTCAAAAATAGTTTTATAGAAAGTATTAATCATAGAATCGATGGAAGATTTTCTGCCATTTGAGATGTATAACTTTTCAAGCCAGTTTGTATTACTTAGAAGATATTTTAAGTTGTTGTAATTTGTTAGTTTAAAGCAGTAGACTTTTTCGTTATTCACTATGGGTTTACGTTTAACAAATGGAGTATTACAAGTAATTTCAATGGTAGGATAGTAACGATCCTCAGTTCTAGAAATTGGAATAGCTCGAGTTAATGAACAGTCAGTAGGTTCATTCACAAACACCAAATATAACAGTTTTCCATATTCGTTATAAACACCATTAAATTGGAAAAGGCACAAGTCATAGAGATTATTAAAAAAGACATCGATCCAATCATTTGCGTTTGTTGGAGTATAATAAAAAGAATCTGGTAAGAGCTTCCAAGAAACTGAGGGCAAGTTAAAGTCACCAAAAACAAAAATTGAAACATATGGCTGGGCAGACGATACAACGGATTTAATGTTCTCGTAATGTTGATTATAAATTAGAGCATCAGAATTCGGTTGAATATATTAACAGGTTAAGTATATATTAGGTGTAATTTCCTCTGACGAAAAAGGGCAAGAAACAGCAATTAAAACGCCACCACCAATTGTAGTAGTTTCTCTATCGAGTCTGTATACGTTATATCCATTACAAAAAATTTCGGTATTCAAAGTTTTTTTATTTAACCAGGTTTCAGTTAAAACTATAACATGATGATCCAAATCAAAGCTTTGGATAAACAGATTGGAAAGCTTAGTATTAAGACCACACCCAGCCAAAAAATTTGTTGTCACAACCGAATTAGGTTCCAACCGAATTAACGAGGTTGCAGCAACCCCATAAACGGGGTTGTCACAACTGAATTTTGAGGTTGCGATAACCGAATTCGGTTGTGACTGCCGAATTTAGAGGTTGTCGCAACCGAATTCGGTTGTTACAACCGAATTTTGGAGTCGTAACAACTGAATTCGGTTATGCCAACCGAACTCTGGGGTTACGACAACCGAATTCGGTTGTGGCAACCGAACTGTGGGGTTGTGACAACCGAATTTGGTTATTTCAACCCTATTTAGAGGTGGTTGTCTTAACCCATGTTTTCTATTATTGTGGCTATAATCCTATAATATTTTTTGCAGAAAAAAAACGCATTATAAAATGGATTATACAGATTTATATTTATTCACTTTTAATACAAATAAAATAATATAAAATAATTGAATTTACATTAGCATATCAACAAATAGTACTTGAAGAAGTGCCCTTTCTTTGAAAGAAAGAGTACTAAATAAATAAGGTCCTTATAATAAAGATTACAAAATAATGTACCCTTTCTTTAAAACAATGCCAACTACAAGAGTCCATTTTGTTTAAAAACTAATAGAAGTTCCATTTCTATCTTAGAAAGAGAACTAAAAGTAATGCCCTATCTGTAAAAGAAAAAGTACTAAAGGAATACCCGTTCTTGCAAAGAAAGAGTACTTAAAAATTAACCTATTTTAAAGAACAATACTAAAATGCCATGTAATAGGTACTCATTAAGCACTACATTTTAACGAATGATGTACTTTTTAACTACTCTTTCTTCCAACGAAGTTTATTAAGAAAATTTTAAGAAATGGTTTTTTTTATTAGTAATTCTTTTTTGGAAGAAAATGTTCTCCTTTAAATACTCCTTCTCTGAAATAAAAGTACCCATTAAAATATATTTTAACATATTTGTATTTATATTCTTAATGAAAGAGTACTAAAATAGGTGCTCTTTCTTTAAGAGAAAGATCACTGAGAGAAGTACCCTTTCGTAAATGAGAAGTACTAAAAATACCCGTTCTTTCAAAAATTACTAATAAAAACCCCTTTTACAAAACAAAAATACTAAAAAATAAGCACTTCTTTCAAAGAAAATTTATTTAAAGCAGAACATTTTCAGTCAAGGATAGGGTATTTAAAGATAACATATTTGAATTATATTTCTTTCAGAGAAAATACTTGTTTTCCAATTCCTTCTGTAAACAAAAGTATTCTTTTTAAATTAAATGTATTTTTTAGTTTGCTTTCTTTAAAAGTAATGGATCTCCATTGAGTACTCTATCTTTGAAAGAAAAGCTTATTTTTGCTAATCTTTTTTAAGCACCATTCCAGTACTACAACATGTTCAGTTTCTTCAAAAGGTAACTACTGTCAATGCCCATGAGCACAGAAAGAGATTCAAAACAAAAACCTATCTTTAATGGAATCAAGTGTTGTTCTCTTTTTTGGACTAAAATAATTCCATTCTCTCCTAAAAAGTTATGGCCGTAAGATTCGGAAATATTATTATATAGGAAACTTTTAAGAATCAGGAATTTTCTTATTAAAAACTCTTCTCTGTAGACCCGGCAAAGGCTACTTTATTTTGTTCTCTTTCTTTGACTCCATTATTTCGCAATAGAACTCAAATAAACAAACATATTTCTTTATGTAACTAAAGGTTCAATTAGACGTGCCATAACACCATAGCCGTAACCATAACGCCATAGCAGACAACCAAAATCCAATTGCTATCTACGGTTACGGTTATGGCGTTATGGCATGTTACCTATAATTGAATACAATGTAGCCTATAAGATTGGTTTGAACAGCTGTTTTATATGGTTATGGCACGTCTAATTGAGCCTTAAAACCAGTGGCTTTTCTTGAAAAGTGCACTGAAAAGGGGTACATTTTCTTGAAATTAGCTCTCGTTTTTTGGAAAGAGAACTAAAACGTTAACCACTATAATTACCTCAAACAACTCTCACCATTGAACCCGGGATAACCTGAGAGAAAAAAGCTTCAGTATTTAATTAAAACTACATTGGAGTTACAAACCTCAGTTCATCCAAATAACTTGAAATTTGCGGCCCCATTATATTAATGTGAAGTAAAGATAATATTCAGATACTCGTATGTAGTAGAGGAAGTAAAAGTTACATGACGAAAACTTTTGAATTGATGTGATTTTATCGCACTTTCTTGAAAAATTCATTGTTGGCATATACTTAGGTTTTAATCAGCCCATCCTCTTTGCCATAAATATTTTGTCTTTTCGTGAACCTTTATTATAAATAATAGTTCTTGCTTTTAGAGGAATAGTATACAAACCTATTATGTGTAAATAATCTTAATGGATAAACGTGAGTTTTCCTCATTTCTTGTTAAACAATAATTTTAAAATGAATTTTGTTTATGTATATAATTTCTAATTATTTTACTTTGAAGTTTGAAGAAATTCCAAACGAGGTTACGACAACCTAATTTCAAAAACAATTCGGCTATCAGAACCGAATTCGGTTGCAGCAACCCTATTTATAAAAACTCGGTTGTTACAACCGAATTTTTATTAATTCGGTTGTGGCAACCTCGTTTATTCAGTTGTTGCTGCCGATTTAAAGTTGAGACAACCGAATTAGGTTGCGACAGCCGAAATGAGGTTGTGACAACCCTATTGAGGGTAAAACAACCGAACTGAGGTTGAGGCAACCTCATTGAGGTTGCCACAACCCAATTCTAACCGAATATTTCTGAGGGTGTACAAAAAGGGTACCCTCTTTTCGAAAAAAGATCACTGAAAGTACTAAAAGAAGTATCCTTTCTTTCTACTAAATAACATTTTCTTTAAAAGAAACATTACTAAATGAAGCTCACTTTCTTTGAAACAGGATGCTAACTGAAGTATCATTTCTTTCAATCAAATAGTACTAAAGGAAGTACCCTTTCTTTCAACGAAATCATACCAAAAGCAACCCCTTTTTATTCCTTTTCTATAAATAGCATTAAGGGTACTAAAAAAACTATGATTTCTTTCTAGAAAGAATATTGAAGGAAATACCCTTTCTTTCAAAAAAAATAGTATTTCTTTTCATACTACCGCTTTAGTACACTTTTTGGGAGCAAGGACACTTAGTACTTCTTTTAGTACTCTTTCTTTTCAAGAAATGGTCGTATTTTAATACTCTTTCTTTGCGCCAAAGGGTAATTTTTTAGTTGCTCTTTTCTCTTTTTAAGAAAAATACTTCTCTGCTCTACTCTACTTTTGAATGAAAATGTAATACATTCAGTTAGAATTCTTTTTTTAAAAATGCATACTAATTTTAGTACTCTTTTCTTGAATGGGTACTTCCTTTGGTACCCTTTATTTAAAGAAAATAGTACATTTTAGTGCTCTTTCTTTAAAGCAATATGTACTTCTTTTAGTAGTCTTACTTTAAAGCAGTAGGTACTTCTTTTTGAAGTCTTTTTTACTACCATTTCGTTGAAAGAAAGAGTACTAAGAAGTACAATTTTCTTAAAAGGAATAATACTAAAAAAAGAGTACTAAAAGAAGCACTCTTTCGGTTAAAGGTAGAACACTAAGAGATATAAATTTGTTTGTATTACTACTCTTTTCGTACTCATTGTTTAAAAAAATTATATTGATTTTAGTACTTTATTTTAGCAGTCTCTCTATGAACTAAGCGGTATTTTTTTGTACGGAATAGTAATACATAAAAATTATGTTTCTTTTAAACAGTACTAAAATTTGTAGATTGTTTTAATGGTGCTCTCTTTGAATAAATACTGAAAGACGTACCCTTTATTCGATAATGACAAGAAATGACATTGCTGTCTTCCGAAAGTTGCAATGATGTGGAAGTTTTTTAATAAGTGCTCATTATCCACATTACTCTCAATACGCATACCATGTTGAAAAAGGCAAAGAAGTTGACCAGTAACGCCCAATTCGTCGGACATACCTTGTTGGTTTTAATAACTTTGCTATAGTGACAGGAATTCGTGCCATTTTCTGTACGTCAGGGACCTTTAAAAAAGATAGGTTTATACGTATGCTGTAACATATTACTTCAGGTTTAATAATAGATACAATACCTTAAAATTGGAAAATATGTCGCAAACATTCTTTCCTGAAGGATCGGGAAAATGATGGTTTCCTCACAACATTGAACAATGGCAATATTTTTGTAGGAAAGTCCAAATGTCATTACGATGAAAATCATGGCAGAAAGGTTCTATCATTTTAATGGGCTATTCACATAGCTCTGCAATTTTCTGCAAAAAAGTGGTTTATTCGATATCAAAATAACCAAATTATGTTAACACAAACTTTTTTCAGATCATTTTATATAATTCACAAGCTTGATTTTTTTTGTTCTTTTTATTAATAAAATTGTTGTGTATTTTTTCCACATGTTTTTGAAGTTTAAAAGTTTTAATATGAAAACCTCATAGTAAATTTGTTTGTGATGACCTAACAAAAATAAATTCGGTTGCCCCACCCTATTAATACTAAAATTCGGTTGGTACAACCCTATTAATTGAAACTTCGGTTGTGACAACCGTATTTTAACCAATTCGGTTGCTGCAACCCCATAAATTCGGTTGCAATAACCTAATTCGGTTACTGCAACCGAATTCGGTTGGAACAACCTCTTTTCGGTTACGACAACCTCATTTCTGTTGAGGCAACCTCATTTCGGTTGAGACAACCTAATTCCAACCGATTTTTTCTGAGGGTGCACTAACGTTTTGATATGCAATATAGAGTTGGTTATCAGAAGATATAGTTAGTTTTTTTGACTGGATGACGAAGGTAACCGCACAATATTTTTATTTATCTGGTTTTCTTTTTACCTGTATTCAGGAACCAGTGTATTATCAGGCCAGAAACATGGGTCTATCAATTTCTCATACATTTCAGATGAAACTGTTATTTTAAAAGATGCAATACTTCTGGGTTGTATATATGAATACTTATAAGTTGAAATTATAGCATTTGAATTCAACTTAGTATTTATATAGTAGTTGAGATCATCAATAGTAGTTTCGAAGGCCAGACGAGATAGAAAAATTGATTTCGGACGAGGTATTGCACGTAATTCTCTGTGAACAATTACATTATCAACAGGAGTAGGATTACTTTCAATAATATTTGAAGGAGGAACAGAAGCAGTTAAGACCCGGGTATATTTAAGAGGAACCTCAGGATTATTTATTGCTGTATCAGTAATATTTGGAGCTATATTTGAATCTATTATTGTATTTGAGGTATTTGAACTAATAGTAGTTGTGGAATTTGTATTATTAGTAGAAGCATTTTCCGCTGACAACAAAGTTAAAGAACTACCAGGAATATTCGTAGTTGAAGTATTAGTAGAAAATGGAATTTTCACAAACGGAATTAAGGCACTAACTGGAGTAGTTGAAGAAGAAGCGGGATCAGCGGGTTTATCTTAATTTTTCCTGGACGATTTACGTCGTTTTGGAGAAGACTGTGGCGGAGATTTAAGAGTGACTTAAAGTCTTCAAAAAGCTTACCATATGCAGAAAGCTGAGACGCTTCATTTTGAATTTCCAGAAAATTATCTTTTGTTCCCTTGAAAAAGCGATAAAAGCATACACCGATTTTTCTACAGTCTGGACAACACCAATTTAGGCCCTTATATTTGTAAACAGCTTCAGCAACAGTTACAGTAAGACCACTGCATTTAATGTGACAGAGTTCATGACATAACCAGCAACATATCATTCTTTCGTAATCACTTTCGATTGTACAACCTTTAGTTAAACACGCCATAATTTGGTTTATTTCAATATGTATAATAAAAGAAACACTATTGTTGTAAAAAGAGAGCAAGAACTTGTTTGTCTTGTTTATTATTATTCTGTTTCTATTAATATTGATGTTAAAAATGCACAATTAGAATATATTTATTATTGAAAGCAGTGTTGTCAGTTTAGGGGATTTATCCCCAAATTGGGGATTTTTTTCGTCAATGGGGATAAAAATTTCCGTCTGGGGATCCGGGGATTTATTGGGGATGACACGAAATTTTAGGGGATTTTTTGGGGATAACATATTATTGCCTTTTTATATTTTTATGAATTTAACCCTGATAATTCTAAATATTTATATATTTATTTTAAGTATAGTGCCTGATTTTAGGCTACAAATACAAAAATTTGTGTCTGGAAAGTTAATGTGCGTACAAACCTTAATTCCTTTTGGTTCCAAAATATTTAATGTTATTCGGATGTAATATGAGTTATAAGAAGCTCTTCTTAAATTAAAATATACTTTACATATTATTCAATTGTCAAAAATTCAATCCATCTGCTGAAATATTAAAACTTTTTTATACAGTACCATACGCAACAAAATGTCTGAAGCTGATGAATCGGAAAATTTTGATTTTTTATGCTGTTATTTGAATTTATTTGTTCTTTTTTATAATTTGTTAGAATTACAAAATTTATTGAGTTTGAGTGTATAAGGTACCGAAAAGAATTAAATAGATATGGTATTTTTACATTAATTTAAAAAAAAATTAACGAATACGAATTTTTTCCAGAAAATAAAAATTGTGGATTTTTGGGGATAACAAATTGAAAATTGGGGATTTTTGGGGATAACAATTTGAAAATTGGGGATAAAGTCTGAAAAAAACTGGCAACACTGATTGAAAGGTTTGTTGTTATTATTGTTTTTTATGCTTATCTGTTTATGCTTTGTTGTATGTAGGGGGGGTGAGGGAAATGGGAAATTCCCCCCCCCCCCCAAAACGAAATCGAAAACGAAAAAAAAAGAGGAAAGAAAAGAGAAAAAAGAAAAGAAAAAAGGGAAAGGAAAAAGGGAAAGGAAAAAGGGAAAAGAAAAAAGGGAAGAGAGAAAAAGGAAAAAAATTGAAACAGAAAGCAATATAGAAACAAAAGTTTTTCCAAAGTGAAAAACTGTGCTAAAGCAATTTAACAAAAAAGTCACCCCATACTCAAACGTTTCAGGTTCTGAAAAAATCACAAAATATTTAATCAATTACGAGAAAAAAATACACAAATTACCAAATACTTAAGTAAATTTTTATTTCTGGCAATCTTTCATTTAGAAAAAAAAAACTACAAATGAATAGGTTTATGTAAATTTTCCTAAAGAACATTTGGGATATTTTTCGTTTGAGAACTCTTTTTATGAAAAGTTTGCCAAACTATAAAAAGATTTTTTTAAGAATTATATTCAATTAAAAATCAATTGTGATACTGTTTTTCGTAAGAACATTTTTTTTATGTAAAATTATATAATAGTAAAAATCAAAGAATCTATATTTAGGGCAAATGCTTTAAAAACTACATTTTTACAGTAACCTTAGGAATTTGTTCCCCTTTTCCCTTGAAAAAAATTCACCCGAACTTGAACTCTAAAGGCCTCAAATGGTTATTTAAATTGTGAATAAAAACATTTTGTATTTTATAGAAAAGATGTTACTACAACAAACACAAAACGTTAATTTTTCACCATATAAATAATACTAAATTTGCTGAAAAGCAAATGATACAGAATTTTCACACATAACACTTATCGTTAAAACCATTTTGCTTATATGAAAAATCGAAACAACTTACTGAGCTTAAAATAACAAATTTTTAAAAATCAATTTTTTTCTTATTCCGCCGACTCTACAATTGTTTCTCTTTTGAAACTGTCGAGTGTTTATTAAAACTTTAAAATATGATAATAAATTTAAAATTTTTTCTTTCGGTATGCAATAATAGAATAGAAAAATTTTTTAAATGAGAATTTGATTGATATCTGAGGATTTTCTACACACAAGAAATTTAAATAAACTATATTTTCAAATTGGAAATTTATTTATTCTAGTTCGAGGCCGATTTCCCTATTATGAATTAATGGCCGTGTTTTTTAATCACTGGATTTATTTTCGGATTTATTTTATTTTGTTAAAAAATCCAAATTTTGTTTTTTAATTTCCAAACTTTATAATTCTTATCAAAATCTAATACTTATTCGCTAATATAATGTGAAAGAAAATCAATAAATTTTGTAAAAATGTGAACACAGGAATTGAAATAAGCTAAATTCAAAATGGATTTAAAAAATAAATAAATCCGTTTTGGATTTAGCTTAATTTCATTCCAGAAATTGCATTTTCGCAAAATTCAAATTTTTTCTTTCACATTATATTAGGGAATAAGTGTTACATTTGGACAAAAATATAAAATTTTGAAAATTAAAAAACAAAATATGGATTTTTTAACAAAATAAAATAAATCCAGAAATAAATCCAGTGATTAAAAAAAACGGCCAATATAACTAATAAACACTTTTTCCAAAAACTGCAATCTGTCTTCATCAGGATATTCTCCTGACAAATACTTCACAGAGTTTTTGCTTAAAAAAAGGACTTATGTCAATTTATAATAAGGAAATTGGCCTCGAACTAGAATTAATAAATTTCCAATTTATCAATTAAAAAGGTTGAAAAAACAATTTTTATTTCTAAACAAAAATTGAAAACCAACTTTTTAACTATATTTTCGCTAAAAACGCAATGAAGTAAAATTTAAATATAAAATGTTAAAAATTATTTATGGTCTTGAAATCTGCGAAGATTAAGTTTTCATTTGAGTATAATAATGTATTTGTATGTACGAAGATTTTCCAGGAATAAAAAAATTGTAATTTTTTAGTTCAGTTATCATTTTTACAATTTTAAATTTTACAAAACTAGATAATTTAATAAACAATGCCTCAAAATATTTAAAAAAATCTAAATTTCAACCAAACTTTACATGAAAGTTAAGTTTTTCTTAAACGAAAAATAGTGTTTCTTTTAACAGTTAAAACAGTTTTTTCATATAAATAAAAGAATCATTAAAATTTATGTTAAAATTTCGATTTGTTATTCAAATATTTTAGAGCATATCCAACGTTTAGGTACACAATTTTAATACAAAATATTGTTTACTAAAGACAAAATATAAACCCATTGATTATTGTGAAAAATTAGTTTCCTTTTAAGGGGCTTAATAGTTGTTTCACATGAAACACGAACTACTTTCCAAAAAAAGAAAATTCTATATACAGTAACTCGACAATCTCAATGCCGTTAATCCGAACATTTTGTGCTTCAGATCTCTAATTAATTTCATGGTTCTCGAAGTTTTTCAAAAATTTCTTAAATTTTATTAAAAGGTTCATGATTGTTATGAAAATCCTTGATGAAACTTTTTCATTGGGTGTATGATATTTATAATAAATAATATGAAATTTCTGTTAAAACTTTATGAAAAACTGCATTAAGACCTGCTAACTTATCTTAAAATAAACTGACTTTAGTTCTTAACCAAAGTTATGAATTTCAAATTTATATGGAAATATCTGTAGTTAATGTTTAACCTTGGTTATGTTGGAAATAAGTTACTCGCCCTAAATCAATTAAAAGTTTCAATGGACGAATTCCAGCGTAACTCCATTAATTAAATGTATAAATTCATAGAGGATTTCTATATAGGAATATCTATTTTAAGAATCAGGAGGATTTCCTGTACGGCAAAGTTTCCAGAATTAAACGAGTTCTGGAAAATAAATATCCTGGAAATCTAAGTGATTTTCTACGGAAGAGTCCTCACTATTCGAGTAATATTTTCATAAAAGTGTCTTTTACATATTAGGGATGAATTTCTCAAAATCGTTAAGTTATCGTAATAAATTGCTGTTAGAATCTTACAATTTTTTAAAGAAATTGTAAGAGATTTCATTATGAAACAGTCTTCAGAATCCTAAATAATTTTCATAAAAGTAAATCCCTATAATCTTAAAATTACACATGTTATAAGATACTATTCGGCAAATATTCTCCCAATATATATACTAAGAAAAATACACAGAGGGAATTTTACTGGCCGAGTTTTTTTTTTTTTTTAATTTTACAGTAAGCCAATGAAGTTTTATTCACAAAGTAAATGCAAAATTTTTTTAATTTATATATTTTATGAATCCCGATTAAATGAAACTTTATGATTGAGTGCATGAAACTTTTAATAATTAAAATGATATTTGTCACAACATTTAATTCAATGAAAAGTTTCAAAGGTCGAGTTCCAGTGAAACTTCATTGGCTTAATGCAAAAATTCATTAATACCATGCAGGTAATTCTCTTAGTGTAGTGCGGAAGCTTCAGAATAAATTTTAGGTTTTTCTTCAGATATGCTTACTTTTTTATTTTTTTTATTTTTTTAAAGAGAAGAACCACTCAAGAAATTTGTTACATTAATTAATATGCTACCTTCTTTGGAAAGAAGATAGAGGACAGATAAAAGGTGGTGAGATATGAAAAGCTTCCATTAGAAATATACTACCTATTTAAAAAACGAGTAAAAAGGTTAAAGTCGGGCATGCCGACTATAAAATACCCTACACGAGTCTGGTTAAAGCCAACTAATGTTTCGATCCCAAATTCGAATGGGTTAAAATGGTACTTCTGTCAAAATTTTCTATAATCTGAGTCAGTGAACCAAATTTCATTAAAATATCTTAATATTTGCGACCTGCAGTTTGTAACCAAACCAATTTTGGGGGACCCTTATATGGGCACTAGGTCTAAACATGGACCGGTGTTAACCAAAATCAATAGGCTTCGTCCTTGGGCTGATATAGGTCGGTGTACCAAATTTCAGCAAAATATCTTAATATTTGCGACCTGCAGCGTATAAACAATATAATTTTGGTAGGACCCTTATATGGGCACTAGGTCTAAACATGGACCGATGTTCACCAAAATCAATAGGCTTCGTCCTTGGGCCAACATAGGCCTGTGTACCAAATTTCATCAAAATATCTTAATATTTGCGACCTGCAGCGTATAAACAATATAATTTTGTTAGGACCCTTATATGGGCACTAGGTCTAAACATGGACCGATTTTAACCAAAATTAATAGGCTTCGTCTTTGGGCCGACATAAGTCGGTGTACCAAGTTTCATCAAAATATCTTAATATTTGCGACCTGTAGAGTGCGCACAAGAATGCATGGACAGACAGACAGACGGACGGTCGGACGGACATCATTAAATCGAAATAAAAAAAAAATCTGAGTCGATCGGTATACTATAAGGTGGGTCTGGGACCAATACTTTTTGGTGTTACAAACATCAGCAGAAACTTATAATACCACATAGTGGTGTAGGATATAATAAAACCAAGGTTGGCAACCGAAACGAATAATGGTATAGGTATCGGTATAGGTGTCGATATTTTATTTGGTTCGGTATCGGTAACGGTATTTTAATCATATCGGTATCGGTATAACCGAAACATTAATACCGGTATTATTGAAAAAATTTACAAAAATATAAAAAAACGTTCTTAATTATAAAAAACTCAATTTTATTAAATTTTTATAAAGGATAACTATAGTTTGTGGAAATGTTTTTATAATATGAACAAAAAACAATAAGTTATTAAAAATTTCGAAGTGTTTTATTTTTTAAACACAAACATTTTTTTAAATCTATTAGGAATACAAGTTGATTCACTACAAATATTTTATATTTGTATTGAGATCATATAATAAAATAAAAAAAAATAAGTTTATAAAATTAATAAAAGGATTCTCTACTGTAAATTCAATTAAAGGTTTAAGAAACCAGTTTATATATTAAATTTTATTTACAAATTTGTAAATTTGTGGCCCTTTGTTCCTAATGGAACCCTAGAACATAATATATATGTATATATAAATTTGTCACAAGTTAGAGAATATTTATAAAGTTAAATAAATTAAAAACAATGCTGCCAATGCAAATTAAAGGCTGATAACCGCACTTTGAATTTGTAATACGATTTTCTATTAACAATGAATAAAAAAGTTAAATTGTTTAACAATTTTGGAAATTTTATATTAAAAAAATTAGTATTTTTGCTAAAAACGAGAAAAAAACAGTTTTTTTAAAACCAACTCCATACCGGTACGACACCGGTATTAAGGGAAAAGGTTTTTGAATACCGGTATTTTTTGAAATCAAGAATTTCGGTATTGGTATCGGTATCGGTTGTTAATTTGAAAGGGTTTTGAAGCGGATAACGGTATTATAACGGTATCGGTTGCCAACCTTGAATAAAACCATTGGCCCTTAATATAAAAGAGTATTTTAAATTTAAAGTCGACTTTATTTTTAATCATACGGTTTTGCTAATTTTGTGTATGAAAACCCTACAAAAATATTTGTATTTTCAAACATTTTGATTGGTTGAAAATAAATTAACCAATCCGAATGCTCCAAAAATAAAGCAAGTCAAGGCATACCTACTGCCACACAATATTTTAACTAAAGTCGACTTTAACTACAATATGTGTTTGGAAAATATTGTTGGTAAGGGGCATTTAAAATGATGGAGTACTCCAATCTGTAGCAAATTTAGTTCTTTTCTCTTTCTTACTAATACATTTTTGTATTTTGCTATCTTAAAATGTGATTAACTTATATCGGTATAAATATACAGTTTCATCCGAAAAATGGCCCGATGTTATTGTATCAGTTGTGTATCAGTTTTCATCTAATTGTATCAGTTAGGATCTCAACTAATAAAATTATACATTAATCAGATGAAATTATATCCGATTTTTGACCTGATACTATTTTACCGGTTTATATCTAATGGTATCTGTTTAGATCGTAGTTGGTACAATTTTATATAAATAAAATATATTTGTATCCGACATTTGCCTTATATAATTGTATCAAAGTTTTAAAGCAGATATAATTGCATCAGGTCAAAATGCAGATATAACTTTATAAGTTTGTATAAAAATGTATCTATTTAGATCTAAACTAATACCATGCGACATAAACCGATAAAATTGTATCAGGTCAAAAATTAGATAAAATTTCATCTGATTACTATATAATCTAATCAGTTAAGATCTAAACTGATACAATTAGATAAAAAGTGATAACCAACTGACACAATTATATCGGGCCATTTTTCGGATGAAATGGTATATGGATCACATTAAGTTATATATTACCATATAAAGCTCCATATTAGTTTTTTTTAATAGGGTTATTATACAAAATTTTATAAAGTTTAATTGCACTATAACAATAAAGAAACCAAACTTAGAAAGAGTTTTTTTTTTATAAGAAATGCCAAAACTCTAAACTAGAAAAAGTTGTTCTGACAAGTTTATTAGCATAAATTTTTCTAAACAACTTTTTCTCGCTTTGAATTTTGCTTTTTATTGAAATTCAGTTACAAACTGCGTTATTCGAAGTTTAAGGACAATTTGCGTCCTAAATCGCATTCAATCCTCATTTCCATCAATACCAAAGATCGACCAATACCCACTTTGTTAGCCAAACTGTTCTGTCGGCCATTAGTATTTAATATGAATGAAAATAAGTGATCTCAACAATATTTACTAAAATTATATTTGAAAATTTTTATAAAATTATATGTATTTATTTAATATAATTATTTAATATAATAATATTTGAAATGGGTCTATTTAATGCAATTAGATAGACCCATTTTTCGGATCAAATTGTATCAGGTTAGATAACATGCTTATCTCGTTTGATATAATTATATATTCCAATATTCGGATCAAATTAGATATGAACATATATATGGTTTATATATGGTGATATATATATATATATATATATATATATATATAATTAATATAACATCTTTTTTAGTCGGGATATAAATCTTTTTGTTTGTTTCAAGGAGTTAATTTAGCGATATCACCTTTTTATCTTCCAGGTGATAAATTAGCGATATCGCCGATTTATCATGCAGAAGTATCGCTATAGAGAGGAAAGGGAGATCTTCCGCAATAAGAATATGATTATTGCCGCAATAAAGTTTTTTCTTCCAGGCGATATGATTGCGAAACATTTTCGTATTGTAATGTTTGCAGGGTTAAATATATTTTTGTTTGTTTCGATACTTCTACATTTTTTTAATATTTGGCAAAAAAAAATTTGGGGGTCCGTGAGCTAGTAGAAATGTCTCAAGGGCCCGTGAAGCAAAACTTAGTGGGAACCGCTGGGTTATATACACTGGCGTACAAAAACACAAAAAATTTTCATATTTGAATACGAAAATCACGAATTCCATAAATAAAATTAAGGAGTGAGATCATAAAAATGTTAACACACATAAAGCTAAATAAAAAACAAACTACTGAATTTTAAGATTTCAAACCAAATTTTTATTAAATAAAATTTAATACAAAATCAAACAAAAAAAACCGCATGGAAGGCTTTTATGGTAGTTTCTGTCACCTTTTTAGAGCAGGTGGTCCATCTACATTTGAAATCTTGCATGTCCTGGAAGATCTTTTTTGTGCCCTTTACTTCTCTTTTAACAAGAGCCCGAAATCTCTCCACTGGCCTGAGCTCCGGGCAGTTTAGTGGATTTGCCTCTCTTGGATGGAAGAAGTCTCTTCTTCAAACACTCCTTGATATAAATTTCGCTGTTTATAGAGCCAGATGTCACAAATGACTGGCTTCTTTGGCCGCAGCTACATATGGCTTGCCATACTATGAATTTTTTAGGGAATCGGAAACATAAAATTCTTGACCAGGGAGCTGCGAAAAATCAGCCAGGACATAAGTTTCGTCGTCCATTACGCAACAGTTGAATTTTTGCATAAAATTTGATTTCAATTTTCGAGCTCTGGTTTTGGCCTCCAAATTTTTAAAAGCGTTTCTATCGGGAACTTTTTGAACTTTGTAGGACTTTAGTCCTGCCTTACGTTTCACTTTACGTACAAAAAAGTCCAAGCATTGGGCTAACCGAGCTGATTTTCTGCCAGATGTGTTCTCTCTCTTAAGGATACTTTTAACTTTATATGCCTTAGCAATGTTACGATAACCAGTCGTTGTTCCTGTTCCCGGCTTCCTTTCAATTGTTAGGTGTTCCAGATACCTTTTTACCACTTTTGACATTGTTTGGCGGCATACATTAGTCTCTTTTGAAATTTTTTTGTATGTCCATGTTTGGTTTTGTTGTAAAATATTTAATTATTTTTCAACGCACTTTTCTTTCATTGTCCATTGTGTAAAAAATTGCAAATTAAAGCTCATGATGTAAATTAATTTATTAACTGACATATTTTTAAAACGTAAATTGCTGAAAAAAAAAATATGAGAAGCTTTAAACCAAAGTTATAGGCAAAACTGTGTGTTAACATTTTTATGATCTCACTCCTTATTGAATTTCATGTGATGACGAGTTTTGTAGAATTGATAACGCAAATTGTAACATAATTATTGAATTTTTTGTGATTTTTTAATAAAATTATGGGTTGATTTAATAAAAAGTTAAACATCTTTTTTTTAATAAACAATATCCCGTGAAAAAAAATTTATTCGGTATTATATAAAATTTCATTTCAACATCTAATTGTATATAAACGAGTAAAAAAGATATTTGAATTGATATAATTTCATCGAATTTTATCGGAGATTTGGTCTTATTCAATTGCATTAAATTTTGTTTTTTATATGAATATGTATAGTGTAGGAAAACAACCAATTAATTAACTGAGAGAATTATCTGAATATTAATAAATTTTTGCATAAAACCGATGAATTTTCACTGGGTCCACTGAAACTTTTTATTGAATTAATGGAATTTTTCATAAAATGCTGTGAAAATATTCATTTTATTAAAAGTTTCATACACTTAATGAAAAAATTTCATTAAAACTGGATTCATAAATTATATGAAGCTTTTTCATCTAGTTTAAGAAAATTTCGTTTACCTTGTGAAGAAAACTTTATTATTTACTATTTTACGCAAAAGTATATAATTGTATTTAAATAAATATAGTAAAGTAAATAATAATAATCAAGATAGTAAATAATTTTATCTAAAATATTTTTGGTCTTGGGTCACATTTAGTTTAAAACATGTTGTGCGAAGCAATATACAAATTTATCTTCAAGAAGATATAATTTGATCAAGTATATGTATTTGTATATGGCATGTAAAATGATATAAGAGAAAAGATATTTTCGGATATGAATATATAAGGCAACGAATAAGAAAATTTTGAAAATCGGAATCGCGGATAAACTCAAATCTAATTTTATATATTGTTATTCACTCTCTAATATGAATAGATACAATTGGATCAAACCTAACTTCATTGAATCTAAACGTTTTTTCACGGGATGCCAAATTAAATTTAAATTTAGTTATTGAAAAATAAAAATAAAAAATCAACGCAAATTATGAATTCAAAGGTCCAAAAAATTTCTAAGTGTATCATATTACTAAATAACTATATTTTCATTAAAATTTGGGGTTCACACCAGAGAACGGTTTGAGTGCCTTATTTTAAGCTTTTGAGTGCAATCACAAAAAAATAGCATATTCTTGTACATACACATCATTTCAGTAAAGCAATACAGACACAATTGAAAAAAAGTGAGTATGACGAAAGTAATGCTTGCATTGCATGTCTTCTGTTAATCTTACTTAACACTCACAAAAGCAACGAATACAAAATGATTGGTGTGAATAAAAACGATTGCTATGACTGGTCTGAATGTTGATTGTATAAAAATTTAAAAAATTTTTCTGTAAAATATTTTAATATATTTTTGGTATTTATTTTTTTTCACATAAACATTAACAAAATGAGAAAATATATACATTAGACCGACTCACCTTATATGGACAGAAAAAAAGCAAAAATGTGCCCCCCTCATATGAAGGGTTTTTTTGAGGCGCGTCCAGCGGTATATATAACATGTTCAATCATTCCTAGAGAGAATGGCTCTTTTGTATGAAGAATTTTGTGATTTAAATGTCAATCTTAGATATCTTAATCTCTAGTCGATTAAGGGAACACGTGTTTCAGGTTTTTTTGAAATTCGCGATTGTTCGCGTTTTATCAGAAATTCAATATGGTGGAGAAAATATGTTTAAAATAGGGCAATATGGATATAAAAACTTTGCTTTTGATAAGTAAATAATCGCTAAGTGGATATAGGTTAGAATTTTGCTAATTTAATACATTTTTCACGGTGCTCTGGGCCAAATTTTGATAAAATTTGCAGTTACCCCAATTCAATAAAAAAAATTTTATGAAATTTTTTGTAGTTTTATTATTAAATAAAATATTTTATTAAAATACGCGTGTCTGTAATTTTTTTTTAAAATCTAAATATATGCTGACCCTAAATAAAATTTTATAATAATTTTTTTTTCTGTTAAGTTGCACTTTTATCCTTACATCTACTAGAAACTGAATTAAAATTATTATTAAAAATTTTTTTCGCGAAAAAAGATATTATGCCAAAAAAAGCGCGTGCTGGATTTTTTTCTGTTAAGTTCCATTTTTATCTTACATCAACTAGATAGTGAATTCAAATGCAGATTGCAGTAACTCCAAAATTTTAACAATATTTGGTCCACAGCATCACGCAAAATATATGAAATTTGCAAAATTCGGAACTATATCCACTTTGCGATGATTTACTTATCAAAAGAAAAGTTTTGGTATCCATATTATCCTAATTAGAACACATTTTTTCCTCCACATTGAATTTCTGATAAAACGCGAAAAATCGCGAATTTTAAAAAAAATCTGAAACACGTGTTCACTTAAATCGACTACAGATTATGATATGTAAGTTTGAAATTTCAATAACAAACATCTCCGTATAAAAGAGTCAAAAATTTGTTTTTTTATAGAATATCCTTGAAAATAGCACATGTCTGGATACGCTTGCACATGTTATATATACCGCTGGACGCGCCTCAAAAAAACCTTTCATATGATACCTATATGGAGTATGTTGTCTACAGTTAAAATGCAAATTTCTTACGAAAACTGAAAAAAATACCTTTTTTAAAAATGGTCCAGCTCGTGAGTTTTCGTCGCTAGACCCGAAATATTTTGGGAATCATCATAAAACAAACCAAGGTTTATTTTGAGCGTGGCACTTTTTTACATTTTTCGTGAGTCGGTCTAATATACAGCTATTGACATAGAAATAGGACACTTCATACAGAATTATCTGCATGCATTTCTCTTAATAATTATAAAGAAATAATTATATTTCTTTTCTATTATAGTAAACTGTAATCAAGTAGTCTCAGATTATATATAAAACTTTGCAATATTCAAAACATGCAAATATTTACAACAAAATTTGTTCATATTTGACCTGGACATATAAATAGGACACTTGCAATAATTGTCAAAATTTTACTCGATGCACTTAGTAATAATTTTCTTTTCATAATTTGCGCTTGAAGTAAGTAAATTGGTTTCTAATTGTACCAATATGGGACGTTGAAAACATTGTAATCCAGAAATACGAGGACTAATATCTCAATTCCACAACGAGATGAAATCTCCAACTGAAATTGCTAAAATATTAAGTGTTCGCGAAATATGGTATACAATACTACTCGTCTATGTGCTGCCGCCAAGAAATATCATACGCAAAATAAAGAACGTAAGCCAATCCGTCGTAAAACTACAACTTATATGGACAGGACTGTAGTACGCAAAAGCAAACTCAACCCTTTTATGTCCTCCCTTAAAATAAATAATGAAATCAGGGAAAAATTCAACGTTCAAGTGTCAGACAGGTTAGTAAGAAGAAGACTGAATGAAGCAAACTTATTTGGACGAATTAGTAGAAAGAAGCCTCTTCTTTCAAGAAAAAATATTTAGAAACGTATTGATTTTGCCAAAACCCACAAAGGAAATGAGTTGTCCTTTTGTAAAAATATGCTTTGGAGCGATGAAACGAAGGTAAATCGTGTCGGACCAGATGGTAGAACATTTGTACACCACCAAAAAAACCTGGCTTTAAACATTAAGTACACTCAGAAGACCTTGAAACACGGTGGGGGTATTATTATGGTATGGGGGGCTTTTTCCTGGCGTGGTGTTGGGCCTATCATAAAAGTAGAGGACAAAATGGGCGGGTTTCAATATTTGAGCATTCTTAAGAATGTTATGGAGCCATTTGCCTATGAAAATATGCCAGTTAAGTGGACATTTATGCAAGACAATGATCCGAAGCATTCGTCGAACATAGTGAAGGATTGGTTGTTACAAGAACAAATTAGTGTTTTGGACTGGCCAGCCCAAAGTCCGGACCTTAATCCAATAGAGAATCTATGGAGTGATGTAAAAACAAAAGTTTCGCAAAGCAATTACAAAAATGCCACCGAACTTTGGGCTGGTATTCAAGAAGCCTGGTATTCTATACCAAAAGAAAGATGCCGGAGATTAGGTATTAGAGTAGGGTATTCAATTAATCGGCTTTTTATTTTAATCGATTAATCGTGCAAATAATTATTCGGGTTTTTTACTTAACCGGTTAATCGAACAAAATTTTAAAATTAATCGATTAATCGAAAAAATTTTATGTAAAATAATATACATACACTTCTTGTGTTTTTAATAATTTTATTTAAAAAAAGGAACAAAAATAAATTCAGTAACACTTCTGAAATTCATAAAAATAAAAAAATATAATAATTGAGATCAGATTTTGTCAATATTTTTATTTTTCACATATTAAAATTTTAAAATTTTATCCAAATCGGGCAGAACCACGCCCGAAAGAAGAATTAAAGACCCCGTTCATTAATTTGTATATCTTTCGTATGCATTAAATACATAAAAAACGTAAATATAGAGAGGAATTCCATTGAGAATTTATTTTCCCTCTACGTTTCCGTACGTCCATTTTATTTTGTTAATTCAGAGTGCTCACTAAACAAGCTTTATTACATTGAGCATTAATTATAATTAATAACTTTAATAATCAATTAATTACAATAATTATTAATGCTTTTATTTAATATCAACGTTTAAAAAGAAAAAAATAACTAAAAATTTATTATACGTAAATAGATACCACTACTTTACTAGATAAGTCACAATAACAGCGTAGTAATTTGGAAGATGACAGAGCAAACTGTGATAATTTTATATTGTTTTTTGAAATTCTCATTGAGTTGAAGCTAACAAATATTGCTAGAAATTCTAAAAGGTCGTCCCTTAATTATTTTCTTAGGACAGAATAAAATCCGGATAGGTACAAGCATACAGAAAATTATTTGTCACAATTTTTTAAAAAAATTTTGAGTTTTTAGCACATTTACGTCAATAAAAAATTTATATTTTTTAAACATTTTTGTAATTTTATACCAATTTCGATTAATCGTATGAAATTATTCGAATTATTCGTTGTTCGAAATTTGGGCATTTTAAATTATTCGAACAATTTTTGATAAAAATTGTTCGACTATCGAATAACGATTAATCGATTGAATACCCTAGTTGAGAGTATGCAAAGAAGATGCGAAGCGGTTATTGATAATAATGGATACAGCACAAAATATTAGTGCAATGTTAACGCTAAAAAAATAATAATTGTTTTAAAAACCCAAAAAATGTACGGTTTTTTGTAAAAATATAAAATGTGTCCTATTTAGAAGTCCAGGTATTTTTATTAGCTTATACATATTTACCAATATATATAAAATAGTTGAAGGATATTTATTTAAATAAAGAATGAATCACAATCATCAATAATAACGTATGTATATGAAATAAAAAATTTTATTTTTGTTTTATTTTTCAAAATAAATAATTATGTTTCTTAACATATAAAAGTGTCCTATTTCCATATTGTACATATTTCATATTTAAATAAAACGAGTAAAAAAGTTAAAGTCGGGCATGCCGACTATACAATACCCTACACCAGTCTGGTTAAAAGCCAACTAATGGTTGGATCCGAAATTCGAATGGGTTAAAA
Source organism: Leucophora obtusa (assembly GCA_949987735.1). Lineage (NCBI taxonomy): Eukaryota > Metazoa > Arthropoda > Insecta > Diptera > Anthomyiidae > Leucophora > Leucophora obtusa. The sequence continues at coordinate 72,387,798 of OX465296.1, forward strand.
TGGGACTTGTGTCAAAATTTTCTATAATGTGAGTCAGCGAACCAAATTTCATTAAAATATCTTAATATTTGCGACCTGCAGTTTGTAACCAAGCCAATTTTGGGGGGACCCTTATATGGGCACTAGGTCTAAACATGGACCGATGTTCACCAAAATCAACAGGCTTCGTCCTTGGGCCAAAATAGGTCTGTGTACCAAATTTCATCAAAATATCTTAATATTTGCGACCTGCAGCATATAAACAATATAATTTTGGGGGGACCCTTATATGGGCACTAGGTCTAAACATGGACCGATGTTCACCAAAATCAATAGGCTTCGTCCTTGGGCCGACATAAGTCGGTGTACCATATTTCATCAAAATATCTTAATATTTGCGAACTGCAGCGTATAAACAATATAATTTTGGTAGGACCCTTATATGGGCACTAGGTCTAAACATGGACCGATGTTCACCAAAATCAATAGGCGTCGTTCTTGGGCCGACATAAGTCGGTGTACCAAGTTTCATCAAAATGTCTTAATATTTGCGACCTGCAGCGTATATACCATATAATTTTAGTAGGACCCTTATATGGGCACTGGGTCTAAACATAGACCGATGTTCACCAAAATCAATAGGATTCGTCCTTGGGCTGATATAGGTCGGTGTACCAAATTTCATCAAAATATCTTAATATTTGCGACCTGCAGTTTGTAACAAAGCCAATTTTGGGAGGACCCTTATATGGGCACTAGGTCTAAACATGGACCGGTGTTAACCAAAATCAATGGGCTTTGTCCTTGGGCTGCCATAGGTCGGTGTACCAAATTTCATCAAAATATCCTAATATTTGCGACCTGCAGCGTATAAACAATATAATTTTGGTAGGACCCTTATATGGGCACTAGGTCTAAACATGGACCGGTGTTCACCAAAATCAATAGACGTCGTCCTTGGGCCGACATAAGTCGGTGTACCAAGTTTCGTCAAAATATCTTAATATTTGCGACCTGTAGAGTGCGCACAAGAATGCATGGACAGACAGACAGACGGACGGACGGACAGACGGACATCGTTAAATCGAAATAAAAAAAAATTCTAAGCCGATCGGTATACTATAAGGTGGGTCTAGGACCAATATTTTTTGGTGTTACAAACATCAGCACAAACTTATAATACCCTGACCACATAGTGGTGTAGGGTATAATGACCACATAGTGGTGTAGGGTATCAAAATACTGCAACAGGTCAACGAATACTAAAGGAATGTTGTGATTGATTTTATTTTTTTAATGCGTCATCACTTCATTTCGTTGCTTGACATGTAGTGGCATTATAAAAAATAATGCGTAAAAACCACTCATCAAAAACAATGAATGTATAAACAGAAATAGCATTAGTTATTGTTGTTAAGTGAATACATGGCAAAAGCAATGAATGGTATCAACAAGTATAAACCTATAGAGAGACTACCGTCCTCACCAAATTTTGTTGTTGTGTGGCGAACTTGGGAAAGGATAAGACAACATGTTGATAATGTTGTTAAGAGAAAAAATGAGTTGGAAGAGCATTTTGAGAAACATTTTTTCGTTTTTTTTCTTTTGAAAAAAACTTCTTTGATCTGTGTTGTCAAGTTGGATTTTCCATTTAGAGGTTTTTTAATGAGTGTAGTAAATTTTTTTCAACTACTGTTGTTAATAATTTTTGTTAGTATTACTTTAAAATTTCTTAAATAATTTATTTTAATACACAAAACATGTTTTAGTTTGCTTTACCGACTTCACGAACAAAAATAAAGAGTAAAGGTTAACAGAGGAAGAGTGGTATAGAAACCCACTGATGGTATCAACAAGTATAAACCTATAGAGAGACTACCGTCCTCACCAAATTTTTTTGTTGTGTGGCGAACTTGAGAAAGGATAAGACAACATGCTGATAATGATGTTAGGAGAAAAAATGTGTTGGAAGAGCATTTTGAGAAACATTTTTTCGTTTTTTTCTTTTGAAAAAAACTTCTTTGATCTGTGTTGTCAAGTTGGATTTTCCATTTAGAGGTTTTTTAATGAGTGTAGTAAATTTTTTTCAACTAATGTTTTTAATAATTTTTGTTAATATTACTTTAAAATTTCTTAAATAATTTATTTTAATATACAAATAATATATAAATCAACTTATGTTTTTAATAATTTTTGTTAATATTATATGAAAATTTTGTAAATAATTTATTTTATTATAAAAATAATATATAATTCATTTTCACCATTGGAACATTGGAATCTCTTAAATCCTCTTAAAAATCTGTAAATTCTCTTAAAAATCTAAAAAAAACTTACTCAACCTCAATGCTTTTTATATAGGGAAAAGGGTAAAAAAAACTCTCAATCTCTCATTTTTTTACAATGTTTACCAACATGTTTTAGTTTGCTTTCCCGACTTCACGAACAAAAATAAAGAGTAAAGGTTAACAGAGGAAGAGTGGTATAGAAACCCACTGATAACATAAAAAGTAGTAAATAGTATTGAGTGAAGTTGGTTGAATTTATCAGAATGTGTATAAAAAGAGAGAGAGAGAGTGAGGTAATTTCAAAAAAAAACATAGGGCACCTTTTATATTAGCTGTGTTCGGGTAATCAACATTGGGATCCCGCGGGATCCCAATTTTACAAAATAGCGTTTTCTTACTACACAATTGGGTAAATGAGGGCTGTCATGAGAGAGTAATATTCTTGTTCTTCTTGCACGAGAAAGCCCAGACCTTTTTTTCGTGTAAATTTGGGTAAATTGTTTTAATCACCTGTTATATCATCAGTTGGGTGCAACTAGTTCAATTGAACTCTTCACTGATTTGAACCAAAGACCTAGTTCACAACTAATAGCTCTTTTAGTTCAATCGATCTTTTCATTCATTCAGAAAATATGTTTATCATTTACAAAAATTAGTATAATAGTTGCAAAAGCCTATCAGTGATTTTACAACTCCATAAAATTACCGACAATTTTGTGAAGACGCTTGTTTAAATGTGTTAAAGAGTTAAATATGTAAATAAATCGAAGCTTTTGTTTAATATTTAAATCTTTTCCAAATTTAATAAACTATGTATTCCTTTTAGTAAATAGAAATGCCTAAAAAGGAAGTTTTTATTAAATTTTTGATTTAAAAAAGGGTTTAACTAGAAAAGCTATCTAGATTTTTACAACAAATTGAACAAGAACTAGAAAGAGCGCTCACCAAAACGAACTATAATGCACAAATCTATTGACATTTGTTTTTCGGGCTTCAAATGTGGGTTTTCGCGTTCGTTTACTTTTGTGCATTTTTTTTATTTCGGGAGAGTATTTCTTGTTAACTCTCATTTTACCGAACTTTACCCAAAAAGTAAAGACACAGAGCTATTATTATCAAGAATATTTAAAAGAAAGTTAAAGTTACGATATGAATTATACTAAAAATTAATTAAAAGCAGACATTGTATGTAATTTTACTTTAAATGAAGTTAATTGATTTAGTAGGAACAAAAAAATATTTAGGTTTAAACTACAAACGAAATCTTTTTCCAAATTTTATAAATTTTTACTGAATAAGATTCAACCTACTATGGATGAAACAAGGGTTGATTAAGAATGAAATACTTTTAGTTATAAGTATTTACGTATATAAAGATTTCTTTCTTGAACAAATCTTGAGTGAAAACCAAGCGTTATAATTTGAATAAGACAACAATAGGTCCATTCGATTACTTTTCTCAGTCAAGTCCAGTAAGAATTACTCAGTACAAACTTACAGAGAGTAAGATAAGATTTACTCTCAAAATAAAATTTTCCCAAACATGTACGCGAACAGAAAATTTGCAACAATTTGCAAGTTTGTAGACACAGCTGATTGCAACACCAAATATACAAATAAATCTAACTGGTCGCTATTGAAGAAGAAAATTTTTGATGGTAAATCTTAAGCAGACAATTTTTAGAAGGTTTCCGTATCTTTTCCATAATTTGTTTTGAAAGTTTTACTGCTTTGCATTTCCATAAAATAACATAATTGGAAAATATTTGTTTTTTATTTACAATAAACAAACATATGTTTTCGAAACATGTTTTTTTCTGCTTGCAAATTGTTACTGGCAAAAATTTGTCCAGTAAAAATTTGCAAGAAAAAGAACAAGACTTAGAAACTCTCAACATAGAACTGTCACTTTATTCTCTCTTTTTTCTTTCTGTTTACTGAGTGTTTGTGTTAACGAACGCCATCCAGTAAAAATTTGTACAAATTTGTACAAATTATCCAGTAATCGAATGGACCTAATATTGAGATGAATACTAATTTTAATATTTGATTTGAAGAAATCCAACGAGCAAATCATTTTAGGAGGAATTTTAAAAGATGGCAGAAAAATAATTTCGAAAATCTTGATATGTGGAAAGTTTATAGATTGAATCAATTAGCGAAGAAATTTTTCTCGAATGGAGTTATTTCCTTATTTACAGATGATTACGCTGATTTGAATCTTGATTTCAAATAAATATACCGCATCCTTTAATGACCGTACAGCTGGTAACCATGGTCATTACCTCAAGTTTATAAAGCAAATATTCCCTTCCTGCAATATACAAAAACTTTTATGACCTAATTCTCAAAAATTTAAATTCCGTATGGTATTCCTTTACCTTTCATTATAAAGATCCGGTAGCCACAATTGAATCCTTCAATATTTCAAACGTTTTTCTATTATGTAAAAAAAATTTATTACAATAGCCGTCGTGTGTTTAAAAAAATTTTTCAACAATTAAAATTTTTGTTTATATTGAAAGAAAAATCCCTCAAATGTTTTTTCCAAAGCTTATTCGATTTGAATTTTCACTTATTGAAATTACTCAAACTATTCGTATATATACACTCGAAGAAAATTGATAGTAAATAATTTTCCTAAGATTTTTCTATGGGAAAATTTTTCTCAAAAAAAAATAAAAAAACGTCATCACAATGAATACACTTGATCCCTATATATAACACACATGATCCCGGGGATCAAGTGTGTTTACGAAGACATTTGATCCCGGGGATCAAATGTATACAAGAAAAAAGTATTTATTAAAATTAATACATCAGATTAAAAAAAAAAAAAAATACTAATTATTACTATGTCTTTACTTATTTGGGGCCTGTAGCCCCTATATTGGCTATGGACAGTATCGTGTTTTTTAAATCTATACACAAAAAAATATTAGCTTAAATCATCTAATTAAAGATTTGTTTAAAATAAAATTTGTTTTTAAATAAATATTTAATTAATTAATTAAATCTTGTGAATTCTTTAATTGATTCAATTACTCATACACAATTTTTAGTAATTGATAGTATCATTTGCGTGGTAGCAGAGATGGGCTAAAATCATTACCATTACATTTTCATTACCATTACTTGATGTTATGGTAATGGAGCTTTTTTTATCATTACCATTTTTTGAAGAAATGGTAATGTTTTTTTTTCATTACCATTGCGTTAAAAAATGGTAATGAATATTTTTTTAATTTTCATTTGTTTTGAAAATTAAAATGAACCTTTTTTTAATTTTCATTACTTTTACCTAATGTTTAGATAGTAATGAAACACCCATTTGTTTTTCATTACAATCCGTTTTTGTCGAAGTTTTTTATTTTAAAAATATGAGGTTTACAAATTACTAAAAGCATTTTTTAGTTCATAATCTGAGGCCTATGGTATGCATATTTGATACCAAGTTTTGGTGTCTAGTTGCAAAAAAAAAAATCGCGAAAAAAAATTGCATAAAGGAAAATTCTGGCATCAATATAATTTGTTGGCAGAACATAAATAGCTGATTAAGTTTTTTAATTCAATTCTAGTACCATAGTCTTTTTTCGCGATCCGCCATTATTTTGCAATTTTGTAAGTGCGGTTTTTTTTTAATTTATAATCTAAGGACTATAATACTCATTTCGTACAACAAAGTTTGGTGGCTAGTTGAAAAAAAAACAAAAATTGCGAAAAAAAAAATCGCAAACAAAAAAATCCAAAAAGGAAAATTTTTGCATTAATATATTTGCTTGCAGAATGTAAATCGCTGATTAAGTGTTTTAATTCAATTCTGTTACCATAAAGTCTTTTTTCGCGTCCCGCCATTATTTTGGAGTTTTTTAAGTGCGGTTTCTTAAAATTTATATTCTAGTGACTATAATACCCGTTTCATACAACAAAGTTTTGGGGCTAGTTAAAAAAAAAGCGAAAAAATCGCGAAAAAAAATTTACAAAAAGGAAAATTCTTACATCAATAGATTTGTTTGCAGAATGTAAATCGCTGAATAAGTGTTTTAGTTAAATATTTTTACCATAAAGCCTTTTTTCGTGGCCCGCCATTATTTTGGAGTTTTTTAAGTGCGGTTTATACAACAAAGTTTGGGAGCTAGTTAAAAAAACCGCGAAAAAAAATTCAAAAAAGGAAAATTCTTACATCAATAGATTTGTTTGCGGAATGTAAGTCGCTGATTAAGTGTTTTAATTAAATTTTTTAACCATAAAGTCTTTTTTCGCGTCCCGCCGTTATTTTGGAGTTTTTAAGTGCTGTTTCTTAAAATTTATATTCTAGTGACTATAATACCCGTTTCATACAAGAAAGTTTGGAAGCTAGTTAAAAAAAAACCGCGAAAAAAATCGCGAAAAAAAATTTACAAAAAGGAAAATTCTTACATCAATAGATTTGTTTGCAGAATGTAAATCGCTGAATAAGTGTTTTAATTCAATTTTTTTACCATTAAGTCTTTTTTCGCGTCCCACCATTATTTTTGAATTTTTTAAGTGCGGTTTCTTAAAATTTATAATCTAGGGACTGTAATGCCCATTTCATACAACAAAGTTTGGTGGCTAGTTAAAAAAAAAATCGCGAAAAAATATCGCGAAAAAAAATTTGCAAAAAGGAAATTTCTTACATTAATATATTGGTTTGCAGAATGTTAATCACTGATTAGGTTTTTTAATTCAGTTTTTGTACCATAAAGTCTTTTCGCGTTCCACCATTATTTTGCAATTTCTTAAGTGCGGTTTTTTCAAATTTATAATCTAGGGACTATAATGCCTATTTCATATAACAAAGTTTGGTGGTTAGTTGCAAAAAAAAAAATCGCGAAAAAAATTTGCCAAAACGCAACTTTTTGCATCAGTATATTTGTTTGAAGAATGTTAATCGCTGATTAAGTTTTTTAATTGAATATTTCTGCCATAAAGTCTTTTTTCGCGTTCCGCCATAATTTTGCTATTTTTTAAGTGCGGTTTTTTTTTAAATTTATAATCTAGAGACATACATCAAAGTTTGGTGGCTAGTTGCCAAAAAAAAATTGCAAAAAAAAATTTACATAAAGGTAAATTTTTTTAGTGTAGAACAAAGAACAAAACGTTCTTTACATCATTATGTTAAGTAATGGGAATGAAATTTCATTTGTCTACCTAGTGTAGAAAAAATTAAAATGATTTTTTGTTTTTACTACCATTGCGTATTGTAATGAAAATTATAAAAACGTTTCATTACATGAAAAGAAAACAAATGAAATTAACATTTTTTTCATTGCAATTACATTTTGTAATGGTAATGAATTTTTTTTTTTAATTTTCATTTTATAGATTTAATGGTAATGAAAACCCGCAATGGTCATTACAAAGTAATTAATTACTCCCATCTCTGAGTGGTAGGTGCAAAAACAGAGAACATAGTAATTGTCTGGAACAATTTGATAATTAAACCTGGTTTTTACTTTTTTGTGTGTAATTGCTTAGAAACGTCGTAGTTCCAAAGCGTATTTCAGCGCCGAAAACATTGTTTATGTTATGTTAATAAAATAAAAATTAAACAAAAAATAAAAATTCATATAAATAATAAAAATTAAATAAAATTATAACAATTATAAAAAAATTAAAAAAAACATAAACAAAATTAAAAAAAAAATGTAATAAAAATGTTAAGAATAATTGAAGAAATGCGTTAAGAACTAAAATTTTAAAACTCAATGTCAGTTTTTTGTCTCAACAAAATAACAAACCCAAATGCATACAAACATACATAAAACACAAATAATAGATAAAATATCAGCGCTGATTCTCGCATCCACTATGCACACCCAAACTTGTTTCTCGCATGAAAAAGTTCTCGCAATAAGCGTCAGTCGGCTCGGCTCGGCAACAAGCGGCCACTCTGTACGCACCCTTATTCTTGTAGTTTTTATGTTTTTGGGTTCGTTTAGATTTCGACGCAATATGGATATGTGATACAACTTACAAAAAAACATTGTTGGCCCAACCGTATTTGGTTCCAACCGCTGCAACCGGTTATTTCAATAATATTTTGGTTGCCACAACCCCATTTCGGTAGCCACAGCCCTATTTCAGTTGGTACAACAGAAATTGGAATGTGGCAACTGAATTATCGGTTACAGCAACCGAACGATTCGGTTGGAACCAAATCCGGTTGGGACAACAACATTTTTTTGTAGGTGCAGGGGACAAAATTAAATAACTTTTGGTTCGGTTTATGGGATAGAAGTGAGTTTCAAAGTTGTTCGAATCTTTTTTGTTTGAAAACTTTTTAGTAATTTTAGTATACTGCTTCATAGGTCTTGAAAATACCTTTCATCTGGTATCCAATTTATATACATTTCCTCGTAAACATGAACAAAAACCCTAAAAACGAAAAAACCGGTTAATTTTTTATCCCACTTTTTAACCCTTAAATATCAGATTGGACCACTAAAAAGGTTCACTTGCTTATTTTTCCATCTTCTATACCACATATACAAATTTCATCCAAATCTGAGTGAGCCATATGCAAAGAGCTTCCTTGTAAGAGATTATGTTAAGCGAAATTAGCTTAAAAGTAATGCAGGCAACTCATACTTCATAGAAATTACGTACAATATACAGTTAATTTGTCCAATAACATTCGTTTGTTTAATTAAAAGCATTTTGCCAACAAAAACACACAAAAAAGGGATCAAGTGTATAGGTAATGTCATTTTTCTATTTTTGTCATTGTAATAAAATACAAGATGAAATACGGATTTTTTTAAAACGTGGAATAACACCTTACACAATAGTGTTTAAAATTACATAACCAACATTTTTGTATTTAAAATAGGAACTTCAGAAACATTTTCTAAGTAAGAGCACAAAATAACAGAAATGAGAAAAAACAGGTGATGATGCCCAGAAGTTAAAGAAACATAAAAAAAGTGAAAATAAAAATTAGTGTAAAGTGATGAGCGCAATATTTGGACCCATCGATAGAAGAAAATTTTTTTCTATGTTATGTACTTTCCGAGATAGTAGGGGGGGAACAAGTCTTTTAAAGGATCAAGTGTGTCGCACTTCCCCTACTCTTGTTTAATTTCGTAAATGTAAAATGTGCTCCCATACAAAAAGTTAAAAAATGCATTTTTTACATAATCCGTCTTTTTTATATGAAATGTTATACTTATTTCTACATTGGATCATATATTTTTTTATAAGCTTTCCAGTGATATATAACATGATATATATATATAATGTATGTTAATCAAAATCAGGGAATATAGATATTTAAGCTGTGCTCTATTGAGAAAAAGTACCAACGGTTGTTTTCCAGAGCATTGGCTCTATATACATAACGACATTTTCTGTTAAATAATAGATTAATATTTAATTAAAATAATGTTTAATATTTTAGAATAACGGTATGTTGCAATACAAAAAAGGAATTTTTAAACAATTTTATTAGATTATTTATTATTATTCTTTATTCAGTCTATGGAACATCATTTCCTTACAGACTATGATTAAACTATAAAATAATTATAAATAGTAATTATTATTATACATGTTTTAAGATATAGGCTTTTGAAAGAACAAGAACGGACGCACTTTTACATTAGTAGGCCACAAGGAAGGCTCAAATAGATTATCATATAATTCAGCGGAGATCCCAATTTTAAAAGAAACACTCCTCAATGTGTTCTGCTCAATTTCCTTTTTAACCAATTTAAAACATTTTAGATGGGTTTTGGAAATATTAGCACCTTTTGCAACATAACTCAGGATTTGTTCTGCTGTTACGCTGGGCTTAAATGAGGAAATATGCACCCATTTTTGATTAGCAATAACTTCTAAGTCTTTGGAATTATTATCTCCAAACACCACAGGCTTACGTTTCTTTTTTTTTGTAGTTAACATTAGTCCATTCAGCATTGTTAACTGGGATATTACATTCTGCTTGAGAGTATGCAATTGAAGCTGAGCTAACAGTATTGTCAGAGTTTTGAGAACAACAAATGCTAGCTCTTCGTTTAGAATTTAAAACAGTGGTGTTCAAAACTAAAAATGTATTTGTGTTGGTGAGAAAATGAGAATTGCACTGTAAGAAATGTTGAATGTGTTAATTGAATCTGTATGCATTTATTTTTTATTAAAAATACGAAAATGTTTTGTGTAAAAAACGAAGTAGGTACTTTCGGAAAATATAAATAAATACTACACTGTTTTAAAGAAATAAAAATAAACAAAATACAATTTTTGAAAAAAAAAAAATACATGCATACATAAGGGTGGCTTCTTTTATTCTATGTAAAACAAAAGGTTTTCGATTTTTTTAAATCAATATCAATGGTTTCAATGTATTTACATTAGGCCGGGTCGATTTGTGGGGAGGCAAAAAAATCGCCCATGGCTCAGGGAAAATCGTATTCTAGGGATCAAAATAAGAAACTTTGCCGAAGGAACCATACCTCTAAAACGAATTCTACTACCCCAACTGTTGACTTTTGTCCCGTAGGATCAAGTTTTGAAAAATCACACTTTGACCCATTTAGAGTGCCCCAATCGAGTCCAAATGTATGACCGACCCCCACTAACTTTGGAGGGCCGATCCACCCATGCCAGTGGCACACCCCCTGGAACTCCCCTGGGGGGTTCCCCATACAAACATTTTAAAAAATCACCATTTTTGGCACTTTATTTTATTATTTTTTATTTATTTTATTTATTTTAATTATTTTATTTATTTTTTCTCCTTAGAAATTTATTTAGTCAGAACATATGTAAATGAAAAAATTAATTTAACTTAGTAATAGAAAAGAAAAAATAAAAAATTACTGTTTGAAGTCTTTTTTGCTTTCAAGTCTGGGCAATTTCGCACGGCTCTCTAATGTCGTCGCCATAACAGCCTCTACATTTTCCGGTATAACTCGTTTGGAAACACTAGCTAGCAATTGAACGTGTCGTTCTGTTTCTTGTATGTGTGATGGAATTTTTGGATCATTAAACGGTGGATCATCTTGATTTAAATATTCTTTCAAAGTATCGTATGGAATGCTTCGCGTGAATGGTGGTTCAAATACGTCATTTATGTCATTCATATTAATCATTTCCGTGTAACTTGTGCAATAAAAGTTTATATCTGGTTTTTTATAAGCTCTAAGTCCCGTTGGGTCGTCAACATCGGTTCGATAGCGTAGAATTATCTTGATAGCACAGTCGCGCTTTTCTTTGCTATCATCAAACAACATTGATAACAAGATATTTTCCGAATGCGCATAATATGAATTATCTGTAATTACTTTATTGACAATTTTGCGTAAACGAGGTTCTAGAAATCTTGACCAACTAATGAATTTGAAAAATAATCTACTACCGTACACGACAGAGCTGTAATACTTGATATTGAAGTACATTGGCACATAACATGTAATTATAAATTCAACCAGTATTCTTAAATTTGCATCTGGATTTTCCATTGTCACATATAATCGTAATAGTCTAGCGGCCTTGGTGAGCCACCGAGAATGTACAATTTTCCCTGGTTTGATGTTTGCCAGATCCACTGAAACCACGCCGCTAGAAATTGCATGGGCCATGTCGTATAAGTACTTGGAATCGGTGGAAAATTCAATTTTTTCTGGAGCAGGGGGCATATTTTTCAACTCAATTTTCTGAAAGCCGTCCACCACCTGAAAATATATAAAAATAAAACAATTAAAAACGGTTGACAATTATAATAAATGAGTGATAGCAATAACTTACCGGAAGAGTTTCACAAGTTTCGATTTGACGGCTCAATTTTCCGGTTGCCGATCTTGGTCCAGTGCTGGTTGATATATCCAAAGCTTCAAACAAATGCCGAAACGGAAGTTCGTTGAAGTGTAGAAGGCAAACGAACCAATGCAATGGTCTTTTTAACAGCTATTCGAATCGTCGTATAATTCCACCGTTTGGGCCAGTGTTTGTTGGCTCACCGTCAGTGCATATGCCAATTAATGCATCCAGTGATATATTTTTATAGTTGAAAAAATCATTTAATTTGGTTGTTTTGTATTCAGCGGTTTCATGTTCCAGTCTTACGTAACCAATCAATTCAGAATTCGGTTCTCTCAAAATAACAAGATGAGGTTCTTTTACCATTCTAGTATGATACTTCTCATCAATTGTATCTCTCGTTAAAGTATCATCTTTTCTGCCATCGAATGAAAATGCTAACAAATTGGTATCATCTAACCGTTTGCGAAGCACTTCTTGTCTGCATTTCTCTTTTTCTCGGCGAACTTTCGATTTATCCATGATGAGAGGTTTGCCATGGATATCTTTCATTTTAAAATCTTGGAAAAGAGCTGTTCCCATTGCTGATGCTACTCTATCAGGCACGCCAAATCTGTCACATACCAAGGCAAAGTTAAAACAATCGTATCTCTGTGTGTATTGTGAACTTGTGCTTATATCCAAATCTTCTTGAACCGGTGGCGGTGCGTATGTTGAATCATCGGGATCTTGGTATGTTGGCATTGATGACATAGACGTTGCTCCTTGCTCTTCAATTTCCATCGCAAATCCATCCATTGTTAGACTTCTCTGATTATGTTGATCGTGCATAAACTCTTTGAGGCGTTCGGGAACCAAACCGCATGTACATGGAGCTGCCTTCAAATCGCATTTACATGTTCCAATGAAAAAAATTTTTTCCAGAGATTTTACATACTCTGTAAATTGTTGGGGTTTGTTTCTTCTCTTGATTTGCTCTTGATATTTGTCAAGCAATCTATTCAATTTATTACATACACTTTTTTTCAGCATTATTTAGTAAGTAAAAATAATATCTCAAGATATCCAGATGGGTTGGTAAATTAAGATCAGTCAAATCAGTAGACACACCAAAAACAGTAACATCATGCCTGGGTATATCACTCATTGGGTTTTCGATAGTTGTTGATGTTGTTATTGCTTCATCTTGCGGTGTAGAGGATGTTGGATTCATTGTAAACTTCTTGATTTGGAATGATTTTTTTTTAAATATTTTTTTATCTCAAATTAGCACTTCACACTTCGAGTTCTTCACAACGACTTAATGTATTCACAAAAACTGTTGCGTTATATATGGTCTAGGAGACGAGGTAATAAGAATGAAATGGTAATTTCAATTCTACCTGTATCCGATTTTGTTGTCAAAACTGCCTATAAAGTACTTACATGTAAATTAAACGTTAATCTGACTACAAATTCTGTTAAGCAAGTGCGCCTTTTATTACTTCTGGAAAATCCTCTATGATAATTTTATGCTCAATTCTACCTGTAACCGATTTTGTTGTCAAAACTGCCCATAAAGTACTTACATGTAAATTAAACGTTAATCTGACCACAAATTCTGTTAAGCAAGTGCGCCTTTTATTACTTCTGGAAAATCCTTTATGATAATTTTATGCTCAATTCTACCTGTAACCGATTTAGCTTAAGTAAGTTTACGACATGCAGCTGTGTCTTGTGGTGGCTTAAAAAACCCACACAACCTATTTTACGACCTGCAACAGAACGTTCAATTGCTAGCTAGCGTTTCCAAACGAGTTATACCGGAAAATGTAGAGGCTGTTATGGTGACGACATTAGAGAGCCGTGCGAAATTGCCCAGACTTGAAAGCAAAAAAGACTTCAAACAGTAATTTTTTTTATTTTCTTTTCTATTACTAAGTTAAATTAATTTTTTCATTTACATATGTTCTGACTAAATAAATTTCTAAAGAGAAAAAATAAATAAAATAATAAAAATAAATAAAATAAATAAAAAATAATAAAATAAAGTGCCAAAAATGGTGATTTTTTAAAATGTTTGTAAGGGGAACCCCCCAGGGGAGTTCCAGGGGGTGTGCCACTGGCATGGGTGGATCGGCCCTCCAAAGTTAGTGGGGGTCGGTCATACATTTGGACTCGATTGGGGCACTCTAAATGGGTCAAAGTGGGATTTTTCAAAACTTGACTCTACGGGACAAAAGTCAACAGTTGGGGGGTAGTAGAATTCGTTTTAGAGGTATGGTTCCTTCGGCAAAGTTTCTTACTTTGATCCCTAGAATACGATTTTCACTGATTATTAAATCGACCCGCCCTAATTTACATATTTATAAAATATCTTTAATCTGCATTTATAATCATAAAATATTTGACGTATATTGTTATTAATTTTTTTTTTTCAGTACATTAAAAAAAAATCAGCATATACCCGTACTCATGTTCATTCGTCGCTGTTTCAGTGACGACTAAAAGCAAGAGCGTAAGAATACATGTGAATTGAGCAGGGACAATTGTCCTATGGGCTGAACACCACTGATTTAAAACGTCATTTGGCTCAGTAGCAGCAATAACATCATTTGGTTTAATTGTAGCATTAACATCATTATGAATATCATCATCATCATGTAAAGAAAGACAAAGACTAGCTCTACGTATTCGCATATTAGAATTTAAAACATTATTACTTGGTTCAGTAGTATCAACAACATTTTTACGAAAAGCATAATTAGCAGAACTTGAAGAAAAGGAATCACTCAGAGTTGAACAACCTTTTTGTTGTAAATCATTATTTTTTGAATTTAAGCTTGACTCAGCATGTATGTTTTTATTTTTAATGGAGGCACTCTCAACTGCATTGTTGTATATACAGGCATTGAATAACTTTTTTAATTGTCTTACTTCATTTGACAAAATTGTTATTATAGCAATTAAATTATTAGATCCTTTAGCGCATTTATTGCAGTTATAAACAATATTATTTGATGAAATTAAAACATTAAAATCACGATCACTATTGACACCAGAGCACCCTTTATGGAATAGTCCACTGCATGTTATGCATCTAATAAATATACTACCAACAGCTCTAAAGCAACTAACACAATCAGTATTAGACTGCATTAGGAAGAAAAAATAAAAATGAACTTGTTTAAACGACAATCACTACTGAACTTTCTCAATATGCTTTCGTTGAAAATAAATTAAAAAAAACTTTTTTATAATTATTTATATTTATCATTCTTGCTTCCATTACTCATTAGTAGGCCAACCAAAAAGAAGCCAGGGCATGTTTTTTATTTGAAGAGATAGAACAGTTTAGATTAAATACAACCCGAGTAAAAAAAATTATATATAATCATATATGGCATATATTACAATATATAATTATACATGTCGTTATGTATATCCATATATAATTATATATGACATTTTTTCACAAAATTTTTCTTTATATTATGCCATATATAATTTCATCTAATTAGATATTGCCCTTCATAATATTAGATATGGCATATATAATTATATATTACATGACATGGTTGATCTTATTGCATATATGGTTATATATAGAACTATATCTTAATATATATGGTGGCATTTTAGCAATATATAATTATATATGGTATCATTTAAACAATATATAATTATATATGGTGACAGTTAAACTGGATATTATCATATATGGTGCTATTTAAACAATATATGGTCATATATGGTACCTCATAAACCAAATCTTTAATTCAGTTCCAGATATGATAATATATGGTACTATATATAGTGCGATATATATTTATATATGGTGTTATTTAAGCTATATATTATCATATATGGTGCCATTCAAACCATATATTATCATATATGGTGCAATTTCAACAATATATGCCCATATATGGTACCTCATGAACAATATTTTTAATACAGTTCCACATATGATAATATATGCTACCATATATAGTGCCATATATATTTATATATGGTGTTATTTAAGCAATATATTACCATATATGGTGCCATTTAAACCATATATTGTCATATATGGTGCCATTTCAACAATATATGCTCATATATGGTACCTGATGAACGACATTTTTAATACAGATGCAGATATGATAATATATGCTACCATATATAGTCCCATATATATTGATATATGGTATCATTTAAACAATATATTGTCATATATGGCACAATTTAAACAATATATGGTCAAATTTGGTACCACATCAACATTTTGAATACAATTCCATATATGGTTTAATTTGAATAATGTAAAACTATGTATGGCGCTATAAAAAATATTATCAGATATGTTACTTCATTAACAATATTTATAATACAGTGTCATATATTGTAATATATGTATATCATTTAATATATATTGATGTATGGTAATGGTACAATAATTCCAATATCAGTTGAGATACAATTTGTGGGTCCATATCAACAATTTGTTCACGTACATTTAACATATATATATGTACATTTAAGTTATAATTTATAAACACTTTATAAAGTTAAATAGTTCCATAAACCTCGTCTAACTGTGTAGAATGTTTATGAATATACGATTTAATATATAATAATTACAACTACAAATTGGTGCCATTATCTAAAATTTAATTTAATGTTAACTTATAATAAAATAAAAATGTATTTCCTAAAAATAAAAATATAGTGTTAATTAATGTTAATATACAATAGGTTTAAGTTTAACATCCCAGACAGAAAAATATAATCGGCACAATTCTGGCAAACCGTTGGCGATGGTCGGTTATGCGTTAGCAGAACGTTGCATTAACTATCTTGGCAAAAAAATAGATTTTAAAAAACATTTTTGAAAAAATTGAGAAAACTTTTTTTAATATTTGCTTTTAAAAACATGAAATTTAACCCAGTCCACCAGATTGTCAGCCAAGACCTCTACACTCTAATCTAACGAGACTTGTTATAGATGTGTGATAGCTACAAATTAAATGAATGATAAAAGCATTTCGAGCT
Source organism: Leucophora obtusa (assembly GCA_949987735.1). Classification (NCBI taxonomy): domain Eukaryota; kingdom Metazoa; phylum Arthropoda; class Insecta; order Diptera; family Anthomyiidae; genus Leucophora; species Leucophora obtusa. Next base: position 72,404,861 of record OX465296.1, read on the forward strand.
AACTTATAAGCATCGAAAAAAGGTATTCCAGAAATTATTAAATGTATTTTAGAAAATTTTAATTGTATATCACAAAATATTATTTGCACTTCAGAAACTACAATATTACGCAAATTTAATTATTTATTTATTTAGTTGTGTCCAGAAATAATGAAATCTATTTCAGAATTTCATAGCTAATAGAGAAAAATTTCTCAAATACATTTCATAATTTCGGAAATACGATTGATAATTTCTGAAATACAGTTTGATAATTTCTGAAATATAGTTGTGAATTTCGGAAATACAATTAATAATTTCTGAAACACAATTGATAAAACTGAACTTCAATTGACTAGTTCTGAAATACAATTCATAAATGTGAAAAATAATTGATGAGTTCTGAAACACAATTGATAAAACTGAAATTTAATTGATTATTTCTGAAATACAATTGATAACCCGAGTAAAAAAAATTATATATAATCATATGTGGCATATATTACAATATATAATTAGACATGTCGTTATGTATATCCATATATAATTATATATGACGTCTTTTTCCAAAAATTTTCCTTATGTTATGCCATATATAATTTCATCTAATTAGATATCGGCCTTTATAATATTAGATATGGTATATATGATTATATATTACATAGCATGGCTGATCTTATTGCATATATAGTTGTATATCGAGCTATATCTTAATATATATGGTGGCATTTTAGCAATATATAATTATATATGTTATCATTTAAACAATATATAACTATATATGGTGCCAGTTAAACTAGATATTATCATATATGGTGGCATTTAAACAATATATGGTCATATATGGTACCTCATGAACAAAATTTTTAATACATTTGCTGATATGATAATATATGCCACTATATATAGTACCATATATATTTATATATGGTGTTATTTAAGCAATATATTAGCATATGTGGTGCCATTTAAACCATATATTATTATATATGCTGCCATTTAAACAATGTATGGTCATATATGGTACCTCATGTTCAACATTTTTAATACAGTTCCAGATATGATAATATAAGAAAATATGTATAGTGCCATATATATTTATGTATGGTGTTATTTAAGCAATATATTACCACATATGGTGCCATTTAAACCATATATTATCATATATGGTGCCATTTCAAAAATATATGCTGATATAGGGGATCTCACCTATATCAGCATATATTCAAATGATATCAATTGCAGAGTGGTGGAGAACACTTGACCATTTCATGGATAAGAAATAGCACAAATTTTTCTACGAAAAACGCCAAATTTTATGAAACATTAATGTTTACCGACAAATAATAAAAAACTTAACACTTTTCCATTTCTTTTTACCAAATTTTTTGTTGTTTTTCTATTACAAAATTAAAATGAAAACTAAAAGTGACATTTGATCTCTGGTATCATTGCAAGATCCGATGGCATGTCAGCGATATCATGATATTGCAATAAAATTGAAATTGAGTGTCTTCACTTGAGATGAGAGCATTTTGACAATTGCTTGCTATCATTTTATTGCATGTCAAGACACTAGGTTATGAACAACATTTGCAATACAGTTCCAGATATGATAATATATGGTACTATGTATAGTACCATATACTTTGATATATCATATCATTTAAACAACCCGAGTAAAAATAGTTACATATAGTCATATATGTGATTAAGTTATATCTGTACACTCAGATAAAAAAGTTTGTAAAAAAATTTGTAAACAGTTTCCAATCGCACTATACTATATTTATACTGATTATTAGTAGAATTTTTATTTCTAGTAATCATTTTTGTTTTGCTCTTCTCTTATTACAAATTACGGATTTTTTTTTACTAATTTTCACTGCTGATTTCAGAAAAATATTTTACTAATTTTTCAAAACCGAGTGCTAAATTTAGCAGAAAAATATACTAATTTAAAAATATTTTATTTTTTACAATTCTTGTTTAGTTTATATTTGTTACTATTGATATATTCTTAGCTTAGAAATAACACCCAGAAAATTTTATTGCATTCCAATGCATAAAACGGCAATAACTGGAGAACCGTTTGCAATTTTGACTCCAATATCAAGTACGATGAAATAATTATACGCTTGTTACAATCGAAAGAAAATTTGATTTTTTTTTAGATTTCACAGTTTTTTTATTTTTTAGTAAAATTTTTTGCTAATTTCAGCAGATTGATTTTAAATTACAGTTTACAGCAATTTACTGAAATTTAGTAGCTGCAACTAATTATTTATACTAATTTTATTGTACTAAAATTATGATATTTAGTAAGTTTTTTAACTGATTTTAGCAAATCGATTTTGAATTGCATTTTACATAAATTTTACTAAAATTTAGTAGCGGCTACTAATTTTTTCTACTATTTTTATTGTACTACAGATCAGCAGACATGTGTTGCTAAAATTAGAAAAAAATACCGCTGGCCTCAAAACAGTTAAATTTCCCGTAATAACAGCAAAATTTTCAGTAGCCATTACAGACTCTTTTGGTTGAGTGTAAAAAAATAAAGTTTCATCCGAAAAATGGCCCGATATATTTTTATCTAATTGTACCAGTTTAGATCTGACCTGATTAAATTATGTATTGATTAGATGAAATTGTATCCGATTTTTGCCCTGATACAATTTTATCGGTTTATATGTAATGGTGTCAGGTTTGATCGTAATTGGTTCAATTTTATATAAATAAAATATAATTGTATCCGACATTTACCTTATACAATTGTATCAAAGTTTTAAACTGATACAATATATCAGGTCAAAATTGGGATATAACTATATAATTTTGTATACAAATATATCTGATAACATGTGATATAAACCAATAAAATTGTATCAGGTCAAAAATCAGATACAATTTCATCTGATTTAATCAGGTCAGATATGAACTGATGCAATTAGATAAAAACTGATAAACAACTGATACAATTTTATCGGGCCATTTTCCGGATCAAATGATACATGGATCACTGTAGGTTATATATTAACATATAAAGCTCCATATTATTTTTTTTAATAGGGAAAATATACCACATATGGTGCCACTTAAACAATATATGGTCATATATGGTAACTCATCAGCAACTACAATATTAACGGTATTTCAGAAGCTATTAAGTGTATTTCAGAAATTTTAAATGTATTTCAGAAATTTATCAAATATATGGTTGTTGTTTATCCGTATAACCAATAATAATTAAAAGACTTCTCTTATTTTTACATATATTTTTTATTCAATATTTTTACGTCTTTACTATTTGAAATACATTTAGCGTCTCCAATAACAAAAGATTATTCTAGTTCTTTCTAAATACTATTTAACAATGTTAGTGGCGCCCCATGTTGCCAGCCTTTCTGCTGAAAAGGGGTTGCCAAAGTTTCAACAATTTATAACAAAATTAGGATTTATATTTGTGTAGGGTTAACTGCCACAAATGTATTACAGAAATTATTAATTGTATTTCAGAAATAATCAAATCTATTTCAAAACTTGTTGATTGTATTTCATAATTAATAGAGAAAAATTTCTGAAATATATTTCATAATTTCTGAAATACAATTGATAATTTCTGAAACACAGTTTGATAATTTCTGAAACACAATTGTGAATTTCGGAAATACAATTAATAATTTCTGAAATACAATTGATAAAACTAAAATTCAATTGACTAGTTCTGAAATACAATTCATAAATCTGAAAAATAATTGATAAGTTCTGAAATACAATTGATAAAACTGAAATTCAATTGATTATTTCTGAAATACAATTGATAAATCTTAAAAACAATTGATACAATTGGAAATGGTGTAGAGCGTTAAAAAGATGTAAATAAAATTATTTTTTTTAAAAAATTCAATTTAATAAAAAAAATATAATTTCATAAAAACATTTATAGAAAATAAAATTATAATTTTATAAAAAGAAATTCATTTTATAAAAAAATGCATAGCCGTGAACGGTATCGAACTCGAGACCTTCTGAGTTTAAACCTTATTTTAACAAAATATTAAGGGGTTTCACAAGGGGTGTGCTATTTGTTGTATCGTTCTAACAAAAAATGGAGTCGTTAAAAATTAAATTGAAAAATTCAACATTTGAGAATAGCACTATACAAAATTTTAACATATGTTTAGTGTCCTATGTTTGAGTGTGCTAACAGATAGAAAACTGAATAGAAAATCGTTGTTAAACACAAATAAAAATTTTAACAACTCTGTTTTTTGTTAGGACGATACAACAGATAGCACACCCCTTATGAACAACCTAATTGTAATTTTTATAAAATCAGTGCTCTGTCAGTGTATTATTTTTTGAACTGTTGTCAATATCTGTCTGGGATATTATTTAATCCCAAATAAATGGAGATCTTACGTAGTACCCAAATATAATGCGGGATCTAATTTTATCTGTCATTTTTCTGAATAGTTTTAGATGTCAATCCCCAAATATATTACTGTTTATAATTGGATCTGCCATTTTAATACCGAAATAAATTGCTGGATCTAATTTGATCTTCAATTTATGGGATAAATTAAAATTCTACCAAATCCTCAAATATATCACTGGATTTAATTCCATCTGCAATTTATCGGAAAAGTTAAGATCTTACGCAATCCGGAAATATATTACTGGATCTAATTTGATCTGTCATTTTTTGGATAAATTTAGATCTTACTTAATCCCCAAATATATTACTGGATCTAATTCGATCTGCCATTTTTCGGATCAAATTAGATCTAAGTTTATCCACAAATATATTGCTGGATCTAATTCCATCTGCCATTTTTCGGATCAATTTAGATCTAAGTTTATCTCCAAATATATTGCTGGATCTAATTCGATCTGCCACTTTTTCGGATCAAATTAGATATAAGTTTATCCACAAATATATTGATAGATCTAATTCGATCTGCCAAAATTGAGATCAAATTAGATCTAAGTTTATCCACAAATATATAGCTCTATCTAATTAGATCCGCCATTTTTCGGATCAAATTAGATCTAAGTTTATCCACAAATATATAACTAGATCTAATTCGATCCGCCATTTTTCGGATCAAATTAGATCTAGGTTTATCCCCAAAGATATCATTGGACCTCCCAATTTTGAGATATAACTTGATATTAGTTTATCCCCATATATACAATCGGATCTAATACGATATCATTGGATGCACCCAATTTTGAGATCTAATTGGATAAGCTATATATTACAGCAGATCTTAAACACTATCAAATTGGATATGATTAGATATTGCGCGAGATCAATTTTTTTTTACTCGGGAAGTTCTGATCTTAAAAATATAAGAATTTTAAGCTATATTTGTTCGAGCTTTTTTTTTGCTTATTTTATCTAATTTTGCTAGTTTTTGCTTATTTTGTAAATATTGGCTTATTTTTGCTATTTTCTTTGAAAAATAAGCTTATTTTAGCTTTTTTATGCGAAAATAGGGCATATTTTTGCTTTTTTTTCATAAAATCAGTCATTTTTAAAATTATTTTAAGTCGACATAAATTTTTTATTTAAAATTTGTTTTTTTTAAATTTATTTTAAATTAAAAAATCTCTTCTTAAAATAAACTTTTTATTTTTCCAACCTGAATTCTAATAGCAAAAATATGACAATGACGATTTCCTTAGGCAAGAATGATTTTAGCACATTTAATTCTTTAATGCATTTCCCGATGAAAATAAATTTAAGAATGTCACAACTTTGTCTGATTCCTGAAGTTCCAAGGAATGTAGCATTGTATTAAATAAAAAATTTTAATTTTATGAGGATTTTAATGAAGAAGTGATGAAGTTTAAGGGCTTATTTTTGCATTTTAAATGCTTATTATACTGTTTTTTCGAGCTTTTTTTAAGAGCTTAAAACATTGCTTTTAGAGCTTTTTTTGGTTGCCCTACTCATTAGTTCTGGTATTTCTTCTTCATTAATATTGATACATTTCATTCATTACTCAATTTTGTACATATGTATGTACATACGTTTTTGTATTGCAGCTTACCTTTATTCTGAAATTTTGTATTAAAAGCTATTTTAACAATTATTTTCATTTTTTCTGTCAGCCTTTTTGAAACAACAAATAAAATCTAATATGACAATATCATGTAAGAATTTGGACTTGAGGTAGAACAATATTCTAACTAAATATATGGGTCATTCCATCTCAAATCCACCAATGGTTGGACTCGACCCCTTCGATTTGGATGAATTTTGGTCAGAACTTTTCTTTCATCATATAACGAAATTTTGCCAAAGGAAAAAAATTATACATTTTTTTTCAAAAGTTATGCAATATTTAAAATTTCAAAAAATGTCATTATTTTCCTAATTTTTGGCTTTGTTACGAGGTTATTTTTTGAATATCTCGAAAACTATAATAGCTACAAAAATGGTTCTTAGCTCGTTTTAAAGAGGATTTTTAGCCGTATTAAAAAAAATATTAAAAAAAAAATATTGAAAAATATAAAAATTTTAAATTTTTCAATTTTAAAATCTTAAAAATCCACTAACTCAGAAACCTATTTTTTGCTCCATTTTTTTTTTAAATAAAACCTCGAACTGATCTCAAAAGATCCTGAAATTTTCAAGAGGGTTTTTTTTTTTTTTAAAAGAATTTCAATATCTTTTGAGATCAGTTATAGGTTTTATTTAAAAAATTTTTTTTTTTTTTTTTTTTCGTGTTTTATTTATTTATTGAATCTTCACTAAATATGTGTGAACTAACAATAAGTATTCAAATCTTAAGACTAAATAAAAGTATTAAGTCCAGCCAGTGCCAGACAAAAATTTTGTGCTTTCATTTTAATTTCTTCTCTATAAGTGGACCAAGTCAGCAGTATGTCTCCTTCTTAGTCGCAGGTGACCACTGCTATTTAGTAGATTCCGGGCTAGTGTATTCGGATGTGTTTCTAGTTTCTTTAAATAGTTTTCGCTATGTCTTCTGATTTCATCTCTAACAAGGTTTACGTTGAGATCCTTATGTATGTTGGAGTTTCTTAGTTAGTTTCTTAGCAAAAAAATAGGTTTTTGAGTTTTTGAATTTTTAAAATTTTAAATTTTGAAAAAATTTTTATTTTTCAATATTTTTTTTAATAAGGCTAAATATCCTCTTTAAAACGAGCTAAGAATCATTTTTGTAGCTATTATAGTTTACGAGATATTCAAAAAATAACCTCGTAACAAAGCCAAAAATTAGAAAAATTATGACATTTTTTGAAATTTTAAATATTGCATAACTTTCGAAAAAAAATTTTTTAATTTTTTTCCTTTGGCAAAACTTTGTTATATGATGAAAGAAAAGTTCTGACCAAAATTCATCCAAATCGAAGGGGTCGAGTCCAACCATTGGTCGATTTGAGATGGAATGACCCATATGAAAAATTATTTTAATTAAATATTAATCTAATATTTAACACAAAATTTGCATATAGTCAATGCTCTGCAAAGGAAATGATCATCCCATTGCAAATAAACATGTGTACGTCGATAAAAAAGTACCATTTGGTACTTTTTTGTAAGAGAGCACAGCCATTATCCAATGTAGAATTAAGTATAACATTTCATATAAAAAAGACGGATTATGTAAAAAATGCATTTTTTAACTTTTTGTATGGGACCACATTTTACATTCACGAAATTAAAAAAGAGTATATCACAGAATTAATGCATCCGTCAAAATATGAAGTTTGATGTACATATTTCCTATGTTTAGAACAGAAAACGGACTAAATTCTTTAAAAATGCACTGAAAAAGGTGTTTCGGGAAAAATTTTGTCAAACCTTATGTAGTGCGAATATCGAAAAACGCAAAAACACGTGTCCGCTTAAATTTAACAGGGAATAATATATATGAATTTAGCAGACATAGCAGTATACTTCTCCATATAAAGTACCCAAAATTTTGGAAAATTTTAAAGTAGCAAATACGAAAGAGCAAAAAAGTACCAAAATAAGGTACTAGTGAAAAGTCATCAAAAATGCCTTTTCCAGCAATACCACATTTATATATGATTCCTTTGGTAAAAATATCTTAAAAATCAAAAAAACCAAAAAAGAACCCATTTTTGGACCCTTAAAATTCCAAGGTGGCCGATAAGCTGAGACACGTCGATCTTAGATTTTTTTTCTCTATCACATATCCAAATTTCATCAAAATCGGAGTGTTTAGGCTGAAGTAATTTCCTTGTTAGTTACTCACTATGCCCCATATTAAACATTAATTTACTCATTTTATAGTAGTGTATTTCGAAACATTTTTAATCATGTGGCTATTGTTATCGTCTTATGCAAAGTTACAACGAGTATATCTTGCTAATGCGCCCTTAATAGGTTAAAAGTACCACCGCTACAAAAGTTAAAAACAATAAGCGGAATTTAGGTTTTTAAAACAGTCGTTGCAAGTTCTCTGTTTGGTTTAAAATAGGTCTGTTTATTGCATGAACTGAGTTCTTTTTATTACTTTACATCACAAATTCAGAGCAGCATACTTAAAAAAAAATTAAATGCAACAACTTTATGGATTGCATATTTGCTTTTTTATAAAGCAAACAATGACCTTGCCTGATTCGAAAAACCTAAATTACATTCTTAATATACATATATTCTTTACATTTTTAACATTGTTTTCATTACATGCTTTACATTCTTTACAATGTGATTTTTAATTTCTGAAAATTTAATACCATCTTCACTTTGCACCATAAAAAATTTATAAATCTTGCAGGGTTGTTTTATTATAATTTCTATAAAAACAACATTTTTAAGTATTTAAATGCAATTGTGTTTATATGCTAAAAAAATGCTTCGAAATGAATATTGTATATTATATCAATTTGCTTGGTATTATCAAAAACTATTAAAATGGCATTTAAAAAGTTATAGATTTTATAATCCATTTTATAGATTTTATTTCCATTACCATCTGGTCTCACCTTGATAATTTGCATATTAAAGTTGTAGAAAAATAAATATTTTTGTATATATGTGTGTATGTAAGTAACTCTATTTGGTTTATAGTTTTCATAAATTTCATGTTACGCTTGACTTGAAAATAGAAAATTGTCTAATGGAAAAATGGATAAAATAAAATTTATTGCCCTTTTCAAATACACTCAAAATAGTTTGTAGTTTAAATTAACTGAAAATGTAATTTAAAATAAATGAAAAATCACTTGAAAACCGGTCTACTAACTTTTCATTTAAATCAAAAGAACTTTTCATTTATTTTTAAATGTTAATAAATAAACTACAAAATCCTTAAAAAATAATGATTTTTCATTTATTTCGTTGTTTTAAATTTCAAAAAATTAACTACAAAATCCGCAAGAATAAATGATATTTAGTTTATTTAATTTTTTTAACTGACCTAGAAATCGAAAAGGAATTCTTTTTTTTCACAAAACATTTTAAATGAAAATATTAACTGTAACAGAAAATCCGTATTTATATGTAGTTTATTTTTAAATAAACGACAAAAACAGTTAAAAAATAAATTTCTTTGCATTTTAAATGTATAATCATTTAAAAATAAATGTACGGAAAACTTTTTAAATAAACTACAGTTAGTTACTGTAATAATATTTTCAGTGTATATGTATACAAACGGGGGTTGTTTGTTTCACAATGAATTTGACAAATTCAAAATGTTACAGCATCTAAAATCGTTATACAAGTACGTACATATGTATTCATGTCTAAGTATATACAAACACATATGGGCATTTTTAATTTTTTTAACTTTGGTTGAAACTGAATTTAGATCATACCGTCGACGAATTGAATCAATAATTTAATGTGTTGGTTCTAAGTATAATATTTTAATGAATTAATTCACAAATACTAGCCAGCGAAATTGTCGGATGCAAAGAACCGGTTGTAGAAGAACTTGTACTTGCATGCAACCTGTTCTACTTTATGTTTTATCATCGGTAATTTTTGTTTGAGTTTGCCTCAAAAGCAGCAGGTTCTTTTCATCCAAACTAGAACAGGTTGCTTTGGAACCGGTTCTAGAAATGGTTCTGCGACAGTGAAATCTTCCATTTTGACTTTCCACGGAACCGGTGGTAAAAACACCTGTTCTAGAACGGATTCAGAGGTAACCAGTTCATAAATTTTTTTATGGGTAGTTATAAATTGAATGGAATTAATTCAAATTTGACAAAAACGCGTTTTAAAACAAGACGATTGATATATATTTTCAATATTTTTGACTCAGGATTGCTACCCAAGTGAGAAATTATGAATTACATTTGTTCACTGTATTTTAGTAGGTTTTGAAGGTGTAATAAATACATATTTAAACATGTGCCGCTTTTAGTGAGTTGTATAAATAGGCGAAACATTTATTTAAATTTAGCAAAAACTTTAGATTTTCATTAAATTTTCAAATTCAAACCCAGATATATATATTGCGCCCTTTACGGCAAATGATTAACGGATTTCGCATGATAAAACATCATCTTTCTCGTATACCAGTGCAAAGCAAATTTCATATAAAATGATTTTTTCCAAAATGTAAATAATTTTTAAAAATGCCCATATGTATAGACATATACACAGGAATAGGTAAAAAGAAATACCCTTAATTCACACGAAGACCGGAAATACTTTTAATAAAAAATTTATAACTTTTTTGAAAAAAATTCCATAAACAATAAAAAGTAAAATTAAATTATGCACCCCTTAGTGGTTAAAAAAATTTAAGTAGAAGGGATTGCTGTTGTCACCGTCTATCATTTATTTTAGGTTTTCTTCTTCCATCATTTGGCTTAAACGTCAATGTTACTGTAACGTCCTTCTTGCTAAAAATTAAATAAAGTAAATGGCATACCGTACTAATAAATTTGAAATATTTTACTCTTGGTTTCATTTAACATTCGTTTGTGGTTGTAATTACTATTTACCCATTAGTTATAAATTAATAAAACTTCACCCCTTATCAATAAAAATTATTACTAACACGTAAAAAGTAGTTTCGAATCGATCCATTCTTATATTTAGTATACATATTGATAATTGATGTAAAACACATTTAGTATTGGAAAAACGAAATGGAATAGTTTATGTATTAGACAAATACTAACATCGGATAATGATAAAAGTTTCAGCAAAATAACTCAATAACTTCTTATTAGGTTTATAAAAAAGTTTAGGGGGACCAAGTTGTGCATTGACAAGCCTATTATTTGCATACTAGACTTTAAATTTTATTGATACATACATAAATATACATTAGACCGTACCGCAAAAAAAAGTTCGCCGTACACCCTCCAATATGAAGTATTTTTGCAAGGTAATTTCAAAAATAATTTTTTTTGCTGAACGTAGGGTCGCCTTTTTTAATTTTTCGCTATAGCTTCGGCATTTAAAGTCAGATTTTAAAGTGTGATTTATCAATTTTTTTGCCTCGAGGAGACCAGTGTTTTGCTATAAAGGTAAAATCCAATGAAAAGACATTTAAAAAGGCGACCCTACACTAAAAAAAAAAGTCAGTAAAGTCAGCAAAAAATGTTGCTGTGTCAGCAAATTTTTAGTCAGGAGCGTGCTTGCAAAAAAGTTGGTAATTTCAGCAAAAGGTTTGCTGAAAATCAGCGAGCTAATTTTTACCAAAAAAATAGTAATCTTCAAAAATCCTTGCTAAAATCACTAAATTTTTTGCTGAATATTAGTAGACTGAAAAAAACTCAAAAAACTTGTAGCGAAATTTTACTTTAGTTAATTTATTTGCTGAAAATTTAAATATAGAATATGTGTAGAGTTGTTTTCCTTTTTTTGTCATTTCCGTTTCCAGACAAGCTGCGACATCTACATCTTGTCTATCTGGTTTTCGTCCACGCTATGCATGCGGTTCTCAGCACAATTTTTGCAGCAAAATAAATTAGTAAAACATTAGTTCAAAATTAGTTTAGTGCTAAAAATATATAACTAAAATTTTTGCTGAAAACGGAATTTCAGCAAAAAAATTGCTGAAAACTAGTACACTTGATATACAAGACGTTTTACTAATTTTTGTACTAACTTATTTTTTTGAGTGTACGTTCGGTAACCAAAAAATAAAAAAAATTTTACTGGGTTTATCAAAAAACTTCTTTATCAAAAGTTTAATGATTTTTTGCGAGCTTTAATTTTCTGACATTAGGGTGGTAGCAACTGAGATCTGGTGGGTAACTACTAGAACGGTATACTTGAGGTCAATGGCCCTTAAAGAAAAACACTGGTCGCCTCGAGAGAAAAACATCGATGTACCATACTTTAAGAAATGTAAATGGCAAAGATATAACGAAAAATGAAAATGGCGACCCCTACGTTCGGGAAAAAATTTTTTTTTTGAAATTGCCTTGCAAAAATACTTCATATTGGAAGGTGTACGGCCCACTTTTTTTTTGCCTGTAAGATGGTACGGTCTAATATACATACTATACAGAGCTTCGAAGAATTAATTCCCTTTTTGTGAACTGAATTTACATTTTGGGAATGAATTCCCGTTTAATTCAAGGAATTAAATTTATTTCGTTTAATTCCCTAAGGAATTAAATTTTTTTCGTTTAATTCCCTAGGAATTAAATTTTTTTCGTTTAATTCGCTAGGAATTGAATTCAAGTTTAATTCCCTAGGAATTGAAAACTTAAATTCAGGGAATTAAACGAAAAAAATTTAATTCCTTAGGGAATTAAACGAAATAAATTTAATTCCTTGAATTAAACGGGAATTCATTCCCAAAATATAAATTCAGTTCAAAAAAAGGGAATTAGGGAATTAATTCTTCGAAGCTCTGATACTATGCATATGTAAAATAAAAGTTTCCAATTTTTTATGCCTTACCCCGCAATAATTGTTTCTTTTATTGTAACAGAATTTAGAGAATTTTTTGGGATTATTTAGAAAAGGTTTAGATGTTGTCGTCGCGTCTTTTTTTACAAAATTATTGTAACAGAATTTAGAGAATTTTTTGAGATTATTTAGAAAAGGTTTAGATGTTGCCGTCGGGGCCTTTTTTTTATAAAATTGGCTTTAAGTTTCTCCATTATTTAGCTTTTATACATAATTAAAACATTTTATTGTACAGAGTTATTTTTGTATATTTTGCTAATATATTTTAGAACCCATTAATCAATTTCAAATCTAATGCAATTCTGAAATCACACAAAAAGAGAAATTGATTGGAATTTTATCGGAAACAACGACATTTTTTCGTTGTTCATTAATTTTAATTGCAATTACACAAAATTCATCATCAGAAAAGCTAAATGCAACTATGAACAGATAATAAAAAAGATTAACCAAAACACGTTATCTAAAATATTGGATTTTCTAACATTTATATTGGATTTTCTAACATTTTCTAAACATTTATCTTCAACATCAACAACCACCAATTTTTCGAAGAGTTATAGTCATTCGGCAACCAAAAATCTAGTTTCAGTTCTGATTCAATAAAATCTTTCACTCTATCAAAAGTAATAGCTTTTCCAATAAATTTAAAATTTTTTTTGCCAACTTCAGACATTAATTTCTATTATTTTGGTATTTATAATAATATATTCAGGTTAACAAGAGAAATTCTGATTATAATAATAAAATTTTAGAATGTATCTTATTTTTTCGTTTCATACATACATATGCATTAGACTGGTCCAAAAAAAAAAAAAGTTGGAATTTTCACGCTCCACAACCCTACAAATATGCCACTTTAAAAAAGAATGTGGTCTGATCAAAAAAATCACCAAAAATGTTTTGTTTAGAGGTAGCACATCGCAATTGAAGTCTCGAGGTTGTACTTTTTCTATTATTTTTAATTAATTAAAAATAATGGAAAAATGAGAAAAATTAAATATAATTATTATGAACGCGACGTATCAAATCTAATATATTTTTAGGTGTAAATTACGAATATGAAATCAAAATTGAAATCGGATTCGCGGATTTCGCGAAAATTTAAAATTTCATACAAAAAATGTTCAACTTTGATTAGGATGTTTTCTTATATTTACCAATATGAAAATTTCATATGGTATATATAATTATATATTACATAGCATGGCTGATCTTATTGCATATATAGTTGTATATAGAGCTATATCTATATATATATGGTGGCATTTCAGCAATATATAATTATATATGGTATCATTTAAACAATATATATGGGGCCAGTTAAACCATATATTATGATATATGTTGCCATTTCAACAATATATGGTCATATATGGTACCTCATGATCAAAATTTGCAATACAATTCCAGATATGATAATATATGATACTATATATAGTGCCATATATATTTATATATCTCGCGCAATATCTAATCATATCCAATTTGATATTGTTTAAGATCTGCTGTAATATCTAGCTGATCCAATTAGATCTCAAAATTGGGTGTATCCAATGATATCGTATTACATCCCATTGTATATATGGTGATAAACTAAGATCAAGTTATATCTCAAAATTGGGAGGTCCAATGATATCTTTGGGGATAAACCTAGATCTAATTTGATCCGAAAAATGGCGGATCGAATTAGATCCAGTTATATATTTGTTGATAAACTTAGATCTAATTTGATCCGAAAAATGGCGGATCGAATTAGATAGAGCTATATATTTGTGGATAAACTTAGATCTAATTTGATCTCAATTTTGGCAGATCGAATTAGATCTAGCAATATATTTGTGGATAAACTTAGATCTAATTTGATCCGAAAAAGTGGCAGATCGAATTAGATCCAGCAATATATTTGGGGATAAACTTAGATCTAAATTGATCCGAAAAATGGCAGATGGAATTAGATCCAGCAATATATTTGTGGATAAACTTAGATCTAATTTGATCCGAAAAATGGCAGATCGAATTAGATCCAGCAATATATTTGGGGATTAAGTAAGATCTAAATATATCCAAAAAATGACAGATCAAAAATTAGATCCAGTAATATATTTCGGGATTGCGTAAGATCTTAACATTTTCGATAAATTGCAGATCGAATTAAATCCAGTTATATATTTGGGAATTTGGTAAGATCTTAATTTATCCCATAAATTGCAGATCGAATTAGAACTAGCAATTTATTTCAGTATTAAAATGGCAGATCGAATTAGATCCAGCAATATATTTGGGTATTAAATAAGATCTAAAACTATCCAGAAAAATGACAGATAAAATTAGATCCCGCATTATATTTGGGTACTACGTAAGATCTCCATTTATTTGGGATTAAATAAAATCTCAGACAGATATTGACAACAGTTCAAAAAATAATACACTGGCGGAGCATTGATTTTATAAAAATTACAATATTTTGGTAAAATAAGGTTTTAACTCAGAAGGTCTCGAATTCGATACCGTTCACGGCTATGCATTTTTTTTATAAAAAGATTTTCTTTTTATAAAATTATAATTTTATTTTCTATAAATGTTTTTATAAAATTATATTTTTTTTATTAAATTGAATTTTTTAAAAAAAATAATTTTATTTGCATCTTTTTGATGCTCTACACCATTTCCAATTGTATCAATTGTTTTTAAGATTTATCAATTGTATTTCAGAAATAGTCAATTGAATTTCAGTTTTATCAATTGTATTTCAGAACTTATTAATTATTTTTCAGATTTATGAATTGTATTTCAGAACTAGTAATTGAATATCAGTTTTATCAATTGTATTTCAGAATTTATAAATTGTATTTCCGAAATTCACAACTGTATTTCAGAAATTATCAAACTGTATTCCAGAAATTATCAATTGTATTTCAGAAATTATGAAATGTAATTTATAAATTTTTCTCTATTAACTATGATAAACAATCAATAAGTTCTGAAATAGATTTGATTATTTCTGAAATACAATTAATAAATTTCTGAAATACATTCCATAATTTCTGAAATACATTTAAAATTTCTGAAATACAATTAATAGCTTCTGAAATACAGTTAATATTGTGGTTGCTGATGAGTTACCATATATGACCATGAGAGTGGGTCGATTTAGCAATCGATATTGTGCCATCGATTTTTCGATAGCTTTTGGCATGAGGAAAAAAAATTCCACTACGACATATCAAACAAATCATTTTCGAGGCGCCCAAATTTCAATATTTTGCAATTTTTAAATAAATGCTAGATTAGCGCCATCTTGCGTTGGCTTTTTGAAACAACTAATGAAGTTGTAAACAATATAACATTACAATCTTTCCAGAAAGGTATTACTTATGAAAATCGGATAAAAAATGTGGCAACTACCCGAGTAAAAAAAATTATATATAATCATATGTGGCATATATTACAATATATAATTAGACATGTGGTTATGTATATCCATATATAATTATATATGAGGTTTTTTCCGAAAAATTTTCCTTATATTATGCCATATATAATTTCATCTAATTAGATATCGGCCTTCATAATATTAGATATGGCATATATAATTATATATTACATAACATGGTTGATCTTATTGCATATATAGTTATATATAGAACTATATCTTAATATATATGGTGGCATTTTAGCAATATATAATTATATATGGTATCATTTAAAAAATATATAATTATATATGGTGACAGTTAAACTAGATATTATCATATATGGTGCCATTTAAACAATATATGGTCATATATGGTACCTCATAAACCAAATCTTTAATTCAGTTCCAGATATGATAATATATGGTACTATATATAGTGCGATATATATTTATATATGGTGTTATTTAAGCTATATATTATCATATATGGTGCCATTCAAACCATATATTATCATATATGGTGCCATTCAAACCATATATTATCATATATGGTACCATTTAAACCATATATTATCATATATGGTGCAATTTCAACAATATATGCCCATATATGGTACCTCATGAACAATATTTTTAATACAGTTCCACATAAGATAATATATGCTACCATATATAGTGCCATATATATTTATATATGGTGTTATTTAAGCAATATATTACCATATATGGTGCCATTTAAACCATATATTGTCATATATGGTGCCATTTCAACAATATATGATCATATATGGTACCTGATGAACGACATTTTTAATACAGATGCAGATATGATAATATATGCTACCATATATAGTCCCATATATATTGATATATGGTGTCATTTAAACAATATTAATATATAGACATATATGGTATCATTTAAACAATATATTGTCATATATGGCACAATTTAAACAACCCGAGTAAAAAAAATTATATATAATCATATGTGGCATATATTACAATATATAATTAGACATGTCGTTATGTATATTGTGAGGGCGACCGTTGCTGGAAGGGTGGAATTTTATTGATGAAAATTGTATTAGAGTCAAACTAAGTATTTCTTTGGGTGTACTCTTCCAGTTGGGTTATGCTTATCAAATTTTTTGGGGGTGTAACTATCGAAACACGTTTCTATGGTAGCATTTGTTTGAACAAATTTTAATGTCAAAACTGGGAAAATTTTATTTCAAATCAAATTTGAATTTGGGTTAAACGGTCGGAATTGTTGTTGTATTTTGGTTCAAAGAGAAAATTGTTTTTTTTATGAACTAATATTGGAGCAGCTCTCCAAGGATATTGTTTTTTTTTATATACGATATATTTCCTGGTGTTTTGAAAGACAAAGGAAAAATTTTGTAAGAATTGATCAGAATTGATCAGAAATTTTTGTGAAAGGGAAAAATTGATAACGGCATGTTTTTATATTTCATTTATAGGTATCTTTCATTGAGAATTGCGCTTTTGGTTTATAAGTTTGTTTAGTGGAAACGATCGTTTCTTTGTTCGGGTACTGGTTCGAGGAAAAGGGAAAATACGAAAGTTGTTGGAGTGAATGGTGAAAATTGTTGGAATCAAATTGGAGTTCCGTATATCAATTTTTTTTTAACGTGGGAGGAGAAGAGAAAAAAGGGAAAACGCCCAGGTTTTAAATATCATCGCAACCAACAAAATTTTGGGAATAACAATCAACGAGTACAGTGACTATTACCAGAATTTGCATAGAATGAATTACGGCCAGATAAGTTTTGAAGTTTTTTTGTGTTGTTACTATCCGTTGTACAACCTCACAAATAGGGCGGATTGATTTTCGCAAATACGTTGGGTTTTTTTTTTTTTTTTGGTAGTAATCGCCGTAAGATTAATTCGGTCGTATATATATTAAAGTTATAATTTAATTTCTGCTTCATCCATAATTTCGTTTTCGCGGAGAGAAAAAAAAAAAAAAAAAAAAAAAAAAAAAAGTCAATCCATTATTTTCATATTTTTAAATTTGGTTACGCCAATAATTCGCATAACTTTAAATTTTGATTTCTTATAAACGTTAATAATTTTATTTTACTTCGAATGACGTCATTCATGATTTATAGTAATTAATTCTTTTATTTTACTTATTTTATTCTTCAATTTCCTTTAAGTTCTGATTTTCGGTCATTATTTTTATATCCAAAAGTTAAGAAAATCATCCAGATCTAATCCCAAGCACAGTTTATTCATACACTTGTGTGGATTCGGGTAAGAAAGGAATGAAACTCTCTGATTAATACCCTAATTCACACAAGCACTCTACACTTCCACACCTAAAATATATATACAATCCGTTGCTATAAAATTTTTTTTCGCTAATATGCATCTCCTTCACTGTCATCCGGCGCCTGCTGACATCGTTGGACAATTAATGTAAGTTGTGTTTCCTTTTATTTTATTAAAATTTTTACAAGTTTTTTTTTTTTCAATCAAATAATGATTATAATTAAACATAACATGACTATAGTTTAAATATTGAATATTATTGTTTTGATAATTAAGATCGTTAATAGCTTATTTAATCTTTAAAAAAAAAAAAAAAAAAAAAAAAAAAAAAAATATTTGCAACTAGGGTTGCCATAATTTAAATTAAATGATATTTTCGGTAGTCAGGTTATGTTTTATTGGAAATTAATTTACACATTCTAAACAGTTGAGCGGTATAATTAATCATAAATATAATCAATTTTTTTTGGATGGTTTCTGTTTAATCTAATTTTATCCATTACCATTATTGATGACAATAAAATTAACCCATTTTAAATCTACTTAAATTCTTAAATGCCAATATCATGTTACTGATTATCTTTGGCAACTGAATTTATACAGTTAATTTAATATTTTCAATTTAAACTCATAATTTACTCAAATGGTGACCGAGGATTACATTTTATTAATTCTATAAATAAATTTTGTGCAATAATTATTTTTTTTTTCTACCTTATTTTTATTTAATTTTAATAAACTTGTGTTTTTTAATGTTTTCAAACATAAAATTTTGAATATTTTTTTTATTTCGAAAAGTGAAGTTACAGGTATGGGGTAGGTAGGTAGAGGAACTTTATTTATTTATTTTTTATTGGGCTGATAACCAACATTTACTAATATCAGCATGGAGGGTGGGATAAAGATGTGTGTAGTAAATTACACCAAAACGCTACATATTAATCATCAGGACTTCGTCTTCTTCTTCTTCTTCTCTTTCTTTTTTTTTTGAATATTGTTATTTAATTATCTAGCTACCTAATTTTAAAATCATTTGTAACTGATTCTACGGAAAATTTTTCTGGGAACTAATCACACCCCCCCAAACGATGAGCACAGCCGAACTAATAGGTAGCCCCGTTCCCAAGATATTAGACCTCCATTCGAGAATCGTTACAGAGATTTATGGCGCCCAACGTGGGGCCTCAGTTTTCGTAAGTTTTAAATCATTTCTTGTGCAAGTACATCTAGAGACTGAGGGTCCTTTGAATCTTTTATGTGTGTGAATATTCATATTGATTTTTTTATTATTTCGATTTAATTTCTTTTAGCTCTTGTGTTATCATTTGTTAATTTGGATTAATTGTTAATTGTTATTATGATTCTCGATTCCTAAATTGACATTTGGTAGGACAATGGTTATCAGGGTTTGGGTTCGAACTAGAGATGTTGTTTCTGGTTGATATCGGATCAATTGTCGTTTGACTCTTACCCTATTTCTTCTCTATGTCTCTATCGTTTATTTTTTTGTTTTCTTTTCAACATTTTTCTCTTAATTATAATTTGACTTTCTGGTTGTTTGGACGTAAAGTGTCTTGATTTTTATCGATTCCTTTCCTGCAATGGATAGTCAAAGAATATTTATTCTGTAGCTCAATTTTGTTTTGGATTTATTGCTTTCTGGCTGGAGTCGAAAGTTTTTTTTTTTTTTTGCCGCAAATATGAGTTTTTCTTTACCACGGTTTTCTTTTAAGATAGTGCTGATGATTATTTTTTTTTTTGTTTGATATTTAGTTGGTTAAAATTTTTTTTTTCATACCCCTACCTAACAACTTCACTGAGTAGCAATAATATTTTGATTTTGATTGTTATTGATTTGCGTTTTATCGTTAATATTACTAAAAATATTTTAGAATTTTGATTTTTATTATCGGATCGTGACCTTGGCAATTTGATTTTTTTTTTGTCAGGAATATTTGTTAAGGAATATTTTTTTTGGTCGACTTTCGTTCTATTGTTCCTTTGGAATGCCGTTGGTTCATAATAGTGAAGATATTCCATCCCAGTTGGAACAGGGGGAAAATACCCCTATAGTTACGGGACAACAATCCGGTGCTGGTGATGCGGAGACTCCCATAACCAGGGGCAGAAGACCGAGAACTCGATTACAGACTCGTAGAGAGGCAATGGGAGGTCTAGATGACGTGGGGATACGACAAATTGTGACAGATTCGCTGAGAGGTTTTAGAGATGATATGACCAACATGATCGCGATTGGTTTTCGAGATTTGGATTTGGCCAACTCGAGACCAGTAATACCAGAAAGCCGAAATGAATGGACCGAACGTGATATTTCCCGCAATGAACCTGCAGGTGGTGGTTACCAAAATGTACAGGACAATAGAGTGTACCGTGAAGAGGCTGATCGTAGTATTGGTTCTCGAGAACGTCGAAATGAACGAGGAAATCGTGGATCACGATATACTGAAAGAGGTTCTGATCTCAACTCAGAAAAAGTCCTGAATTTGATTCGGAATTGGAGAATTCGATTCACGGGTGATACTTCGGATGTCACTGTTGACGAATTTATTTATAGAGTCAATACGTTAACGAAAACAAATTTACGAGGAGATGATCTTTTATTATGTGAACATGCCCATATTCTGTTCGAAGGAAAAGCCCTCAAATGGTATTGGCGATATCATCGTGAGAGTAACTACATGGATTGGGATGACTTGTGCGATGCTTTGAAGAGGCAATATAAGGACTACAATACAGACTTTGACATTCGCGATGATATAAGACGTCGGAAGCAACGATCGAACGAAGCCTTCGATGAATTTTACGATGCTGTATTGGGGTTATGTGATCGGCTAATGACTCCTATGTCGGAATATGAACTTTGTGAAACTCTTCAACGAAATTTGAGACCTGAATTACGACATGAGCTTCTTCATCTGGAAATAATTCGCGTTTCCCAATTAAGACATGCAGTTCGGCGACACGAGAAGTTTGTGAAGGATATGTCCGTTTCTAATGCTCATAAACGCCCGTATCGAAGAGCACAAGTATCGGAGGCAATGGTAGAGAATGCCCAGACAGACGTGGAAGATCAACTGTATGCAGAGGACACAGAAGTTTGTGCAATAATACGAAACGCAAAATGTTGGAACTGTGACAAAATAGGTCACAGTTTCATGGATTGTATGGAACCTCGCACAATATTCTGCTACGGTTGTGGATTGAAGAATATATACAAACCACAATGTATAAAATGTTCTCAGGAACGGGGAAACGGATGGAGGGATGTTCGTACAACCAAGGACGGACATCCGACCCCAGGAAATTAGAAACTAATAAACCTGATGAAATTAACCAATCTGATATGACTAAACAACCTGATTTGACAAATACACCTGTTAAGACAATAAAACCTGATTGGACAAAAATGCATCCTTTACAAAGGCCATATCATATTCGCCTAGAGGAATATAACCATGCTAGAGCTAGAATTTTCAATGAAACTAAAAATGATCAAAAACCCAATCGATCGTCGAGAAGAATTCGCGAGTATTCCAAAAGAAGAAGATATTTTGGAAGGTTCGTTGTTTCGTCAATTGTAAGTAAGGAAAATGATAATCGACCATATATTTGTTTAACTCTATGTGATAAATCCCGTTTTGCTCTGCTAGACAGTGGAGCTAATGTCAGCGTGATTGGAGGAGATTTGTGTGGAGAGATTGTGGAAACAAAAAACTTTAAGCGTGGAGTTGGAACAGTGAAAACAGCGGATGGACAACGACAACGTGTTTTGGGAACAGTAGAATTGGAAATTGGTTACAATGGACAAGCAAAAACAACTGAGTTTTTATTAATACCATCAATTCAACAAGACGTCATTTGTGGCATGGATTTCTGGAAACAATTTGGACTCCAGATTATATCGATAAATACCGTAAATGAGATTGCTTCAGAGGAAGATCCGGATAAGATACCAATGACAACTCAACAAAAACATCAATTACAGAAGATTATTGACTATTTTCCAAATTCGGAACGTGACGGTCTGGGATGTACAACATTATTGGAACATAATATCGATACGGGAAGTGCAAATCCAATAAAACAGAGATATTATCCCATATCTCCTGCGAGGGAAAAGCTTTTGTGTGGTGAGATCGATCGTATGTTGAAGTTAGGTGTAATTGAGGAATGTCCGGCATCACCGTGGTCATCTCCTGGAGTTTTGATACTGAAACCAGGAAAGGTACGATTTTGCTTAGACAGTAGGAAAGTGAACTCCGTGACGACAAAAGACGCCTATCCAATACCGAACATAGACGGACTAATTTCGAGGCTTCCTCCAGTTTACTACATTTCCAAAGTGGATCTTAAGGATGCATTTTGGCAAATTAAATTGGATGAAACCTCAAGACAAAAGACTGCGTTCACAATCCCTAATCGGCCATTATACCGGTTTACTAGGATGCCGTTTGGATTGTGTAATGCCCCGCAAACAATGTGCAGACTGATGGACCAAGTCATTCCATATAATTTAAAGACGAACGTTTTTGTATATCTTGATGACCTTTTAATAATTTCGAAAGACTTCGACGAACATGTACGACACCTACAGGAGGTGGCCACGCAACTTCGGAAGGCTAACTTGACGATCAACGTGAACAAAAGCAGCTTTGGAATCCGAAATGTCCAATATCTGGGTTATATCGTGGGAGAAGGATCGCTCAAAATTGATCCGGGAAAGGTGAAGGCCATTTCCGAGTTTCCTGTTCCGAAATCGGTCAGACAGATACGTCAGTTCCTCGGTATGGCCGGCTGGTATCGAAGATTTATCGATGATTACGCTACAATTACATTCCCAATAACGGAGTTGCTTTCGAAACGAAAAACATTTTCTTGGTCGGAAGAGGCAGAAATATCCTTCGAAACTATTAAGCAGAAGTTGATCTCAGCTCCCGTTTTAGTACACGCTAACTTTGATAAATCATTTATACTTCAATGCGATGCGAGCACGTTTGGAGTTGGGGCAGTTTTGGCCCAACTGGATGATGATGGAAATGAAAGACCGATAGCATACATGTCCCAAAAATTGAATAAAGCCCAACGAAATTATTCGATCACGGAATTAGAATGTCTAGCTGTCATATTGGCTATTAAGAAGTTTAGGGCGTATATTGAGGGTCAAGAATTCAAGGTAATCACCGACCATGCCAGTCTTAAATGGTTGATGAGACAGAAAGACCTCTCGGGAAGATTAGCCAGATGGTCTTTGAAATTACAAGGTTTCGATTTCTCCATTGAACATAGGCGTGGTAAAGACAATGTTGTACCAGATGCATTATCTAGAGCTTTCGAGGATGAACCAATTGTATCGGAATTGGATTTACAAATTTTACCATCTATTGACCTCAATTCTGCAGCATTTGAAAATCCTGAATATATCCGTTTAAAGGACGAATATTTAAAAGCAGGGTTACCCGATTATAAGGTTATCGATAAATTTATCTACAAGCGGACCAAATTTTCTTCAGGCAACGTAGATGAATCAGATGCATGGAAATTATTTGTTCCAGCGGAACTTCGCAAGGAGGTTATTTATGCTGCACATGATGTACCGACCGCAGCTCATGGTGGTATTACAAAAACTGTTCACCGAGTTCGGGAATTTTTCTTTTGGCCAAAATTGGTAACGGACGTAAAAGATTACGTAATGGATTGCGTCTCTTGCAGAACATCTAAACCTCCGACGACTTCGCTCAGACCACCTATGGGACAAATGGTAACGACCGAAAGGCCGTTTCAACGTCTATATATGGATATTATTGGTCCGTTCCCCCGTACTAAAGGTGGTAATATAGGAATTTTCATTATTTTAGATCACTTTACGAAATTTACATTTTTAAAGCCACTTAGAAAATTGGTAACCAAGCCCATTGGCGAATACTTGAAGAAGGAAATTTTTGCATGTTATGGTGTCCCGGAAATTATTGTTTCCGATAATGGAAGTCAATTCAAATCCAAAGAATTTAAACAGCTGATAGATAAATACGGAATAAATCATCAATTTACTGCGGTACATAGTCCCCAATCAAACGCGAGCGAAAGGGTCAACCGATCCATAAACGAAGCTCTTCGGTCTTATGTACAGAATGATCAACGTAAATGGGACGAATATTTGTCGAGTATAAATTGTGCCATACGAAGCAGTATACATCAGACCACAGGTAGAACACCGTATGAACTTGTGTTTGGGCAAACGATGATAAACCACGGACACGATTACAAAATTTTACGTAATTTGGAACTCCTTGCGGAAACGGACACACAACTGGAACACCAGGACGAATTTGCTCTTCTTCGGGACTCTATACGAACGAAAATTAAGGACGCGTATGATCGTAATGTTAAATCGTATAATTTAAGATCTCGTGTGAGAGAATTCAATATTGGGCAGAAAGTTATACGTCGTAATTTTGCTCAGAGCTCATTAGTGAATCATTTTAATGCTAAACTTGCACCAACGGGAATACAGGCCGTGGTAAAGAGAAAAAGCGGTAACGTCAATTATGAATTGGAAGATGTCAAAGGTGGTCATGTTGGGATGTACCATGTCAAGGATATATGGACATAATGTTGGAAATTAATATTAATGTGTAGACTGGGAATGGTTACCGCCTTTTTCAGATTCAGTTCTGCAGTATACTTGGATCTGTATCTGTTTTGTGAGGGCGACCGTTGCTGGAAGGGTGGAATTTTATTGATGAAAATTGTATTAGAGTCAAACTAAGTATTTCTTTGGGTGTACTCTTCCAGTTGGGTTATGCTTATCAAATTTTTTGGGGGTGTAACTATCGAAACACGTTTCTATGGTAGCATTTGTTTGAACAAATTTTAATGTCAAAACTGGGAAAATTTTATTTCAAATCAAATTTGAATTTGGGTTAAACGGTCGGAATTGTTGTTGTATTTTGGTTCAAAGAGAAAATTGTTTTTTTTATGAACTAATATTGGAGCAGCTCTCCAAGGATTTTGTTTTTTTTTATATACGATATATTTCCTGGTGTTTTGAAAGACAAAGGAAAAATTTGGTAAGAATTGATCAGAATTGATCAGAAATTTTTGTGAAAGGGAAAAATTGATAACGGCATGTTTTTATATTTCATTTATAGGTATCTTTCATTGAGAATTGCGCTTTTGGTTTATAAGTTTGTTTAGTGGAAACGATCGTTTCTTTGTTCGGGTACTGGTTCGAGGAAAAGGGAAAATACGAAAGTTGTTGGAGTGAATGGTGAAAATTGTTGGAATCAAATTGGAGTTCCGTATATCAATTTTTTTTTAACGTGGGAGGAGAAGAGAAAAAAGGGAAAACGCCCAGGTTTTAAATATCATCGCAACCAACAAAATTTTGGGAATAACAATCAACGAGTACAGTGACTATTACCAGATTTTGCATAGAATGAATTACGGCCAGATAAGTTTTGAAGTTTTTTTGTGTTGTTACTATCCGTTGTACAACCTCACAAATAGGGCGGATTGATTTTCGCAAATACGTTGGGTTTTTTTTTTTTTTTGGGTAGTAATCGCCGTAAGATTAATTCGGTCGTATATATATTAAAGTTATAATTGTATTTCTGCTTCATCCATAATTTCGTTTTCGCGGAGAGAAAAAAAAAAAAAAAAAAAAAAAAAAAAGTCAATCCATTATTTTCATATTTTTAAATTTGGTTACGCCAATAATTCGCATAACTTTAAATTTTGATTTCTTATAAACGTTAATAATTTTATTTTACTTCGAATGACGTCATTCATGATTTATAGTAATTAATTCTTTTATTTTACTTATTTTATTCTTCAATTTCCTTTAAGTTCTGATTTTCGGTCATTATTTTTATATCCAAAAGTTAAGAAAATCATCCAGATCTAATCCCAAGCACAGTTTATTCATACACTTGTGTGGATTCGGGTAAGAAAGGAATGAAACTCTCTGATTAATACCCTAATTCACACAAGCACTCTACACTTCCACACCTAAAATATATATACAATCCGTTGCTATAAAATTTTTTTTCGCTAATATGCATCTCCTTCACTGTCATCCGGCGCCTGCTGACATCGTTGGACAATTAATGTAAGTTGTGTTTCCTTTTATTTTATTAAAATTTTTACAATTTTTTTTTTTTTCAATCAAATAATGATTATAATTAAACATAACATGACTATAGTTTAAATATTGAATATTATTGTTTTGATAATTAAGATCGTTAATAGCTTATTTAATCTTTAAAAAAAAAAAAAAAAAAAAAAAAAAAAAAATATTTGCAACTAGGGTTGCCATAATTTAAATTAAATGATATTTTCGGTAGTCAGGTTATGTTTTATTGGAAATTAATTTACACATTCTAAACAGTTGAGCGGTATAATTAATCATAAATATAATCAATTTTTTTTGGATGGTTTCTGTTTAATCTAATTTTATCCATTACCATTATTGATGTCAATAAAATTAACCCATTTTAAATCTACTTAAATTCTTAAATGCCAATATCATGTTACTGATTATCTTTGGCAACTGAATTTATACAGTTAATTTAATATTTTCAATTTAAACTCATAATTTACTCAAATGGTGACCGAGGATTACATTTTATTAATTCTATAAATAAATTTTGTGCAATAATTATTTTTTTTTTCTACCTTATTTTTATTTAATTTTAATAAACTTGTGTTTTTTAATGTTTTCAAACATAAAATTTTGAATATTTTTTTTATTTCGAAAAGTGAAGTTACAGGTATGGGGTAGGTAGGTAGAGGAACTTTATTTATTTATTTTTTATTGGGCTGATAACCAACATTTACTAATATCAGCATGGAGGGTGGGATAAAGATGTGTGTAGTAAATTACACCAAAACGCTACATATTAATCATCAGGACTTCGTCTTCTTCTTCTTCTTCTCTTTCTTTTTTTTTTGAATATTGTTATTTAATTATCTAGCTACCTAATTTTAAAATCATTTGTAACTGATTCTACGGAAAATTTTTCTGGGAACTAATCACACCCCCCCAAACGATGAGCACAGCCGAACTAATAGGTAGCCCCGTTCCCAAGATATTAGACCTCCATTCGAGAATCGTTACAATATCCATATATAATTATATATGACGTCTTTTTCCAAAATTGTTCCTTATATTATGCCATATATAATTTAATCTAATTAGATATCGGCCTTCATAATATTAGATATGGCATATATAATTATATATTACATGACATGGTTGATCTTATTGCATATATAGTTATATATAGAACTATATCTTAATATATATGGTGGCATTTTAGCAATATATAATTATACATGGTATCATTTAAAAAATATATAATTATATATGGTGACAGTTAAACTAGATATTATCATATATGGTGCCATTTAAACAATATATGATCATATATGGGACCTCATGAACAATATTTTTAGTACAGTTTCAGATATAATAATATATGCTACTATATATAGTGCGATATATATTTATATATGGTGCTATTTAAGCAATATATTATCATATACGGTGACATTCAAACCATATATTATCATATATGGTGTCATTAAAACCATATATTATCATATATGGTACCATTTAAACCATATATTATTATATATGGTGCCATTAAATAAATAAATAAAAAAAATATATATAGTGCCATATATATTTATACATGGTGTTATTTAAGTAATATATTACTATATATGGTGCCCTTTAAACAATATATTATCATATATGGTGCCATTTCAACAATATATGCTCATATATGGGACCTCATGAACAACATTTTTAATACAGTTTCAGATATAATAATATATGCTACTATATATGGTGCAATATTGATATATCCCGAGTAAAAACAGTTACATATAGTCGTATAAAATGCGATTAAGTTCTATCTGTATAAATATACCGTTTCATCCGAAAAATGGCCCGATGTAATTGTATCAGTTGTTTATCAGTTTTTATCTAATTGTATTAGTTTAGATCTCAACTAATAAAATTATACATTATTCAGATGAAATTATATCCAATTTTTGACCTGATACAATTTTAGCGGTTTATATCTAATGGTATCTGTTTAGCTCGTGGTTGGTACAATTTTATATAAATAAAATATATTTGTAATATGACATTTGCCTTATATAATTGTATCAAAGTTTTAAAGCAGATCTAATTGCATCAGATCAAAATTCAGATATAACTATATAAGTTTGTATAGTAATGTATCAATTTGGATCTAAACTAATACCATGCGACATAAACCCATAAAATTGTATCAGGTCAAAAATCAGATAAAATTTCATATGCTTAATATATAATCTAATCAGTTAAGATCGAAACTGATACAATTAGATAAAAAGTGATAACCAACTGACACAATTATATCGGGCCATTTTTCGGATGAAATGGTATATGGATCACATTAAGTTATATATTACCATATAAAGCTCCATATTAATTTTTTTAATAGGGATGGTATCATTTAAACAATATATTACCATATGTGGTGACATTTAAACCATACATTATGATATATGGTGCCATTTCAACAACATTTTTAATACAGTTCCAGATATGATAATATATGCTACCATATATAGTACCATATACTTTGATATATCGTATCACAACAACCCGAATAAAAATAGTTACATATAGTCATATATGTGATTAAGTTATATCTGTATAAATATACAGTTTCATCCGAAGAATGGCGCGATATATTTTTATCAATTGTTTATAAATTTTTATCTAATTGTATCAGTTTAGATCAGACCTGATTAAATTATGTGTTAATCAGATGAAATTGTATCCGATTTTTGACTTGATGCAATTTTATCGGTTTATATGTAATGGTGTCAGGTTTGATCGTAATTGGTTCAATTTTATATAAATAAAATATAATTGTATCCGACATTTACCTTATACAATTGTATTAAAGTTTTAAACTGATATCAGGTCAAAATTGGGATATAACTTTATAATTTTGTATACAAATATATCTATTTGGACCTAAACTGATACCATGTGATATAAACCAATAAAATTGTATCAGGTCAAAAATCAGATACAATTTCATCTGATTAACACATAATTTAATTAGGTCAGATCTAAACTGATACAATAAGTTAAAAACTGATAAACAACTGATACAATTTTATCGGGCCATTTTTCGGATCAAATGGTACATGGATGACTCTAAGTTATATATTACCATATAAAGCTCCATATTATTTTTTTAATAGGGAACATACCATATATGGTGCCATTTAAACAGTATATTGTCATATATGGTGCCATTTAAACAATATATGGTCATAAATGGTAACTCAACTACAATATTAACTGTATTTCAGAAGCTATTAATTGCATTTCACAAATTTTAAATGTATTTCAGAAATTATGGAATGTATTTCAGAAATTATTAATTGTATTTCAGAAATAATCAAATCTATTTCAAAACTTGTTGATTGTTTAACATAGTTAATAGAGAAAAATTTCTAAATTACATTTCATAATTTCTGAAATACAATTGATAATTTCTGAAATACAGTTTGATAATTTCGGAAATACAATTAATAATTTCTGAAACAGAATTGATAAAACTGAACTTCAATTGACTAGTTCTGAAATACATTTCATAAATCTGAAAAATAATTGATAAGTTCTGAAATACAATTGATAAAACTGAAATTCAATTGATTATTTCTGAAATACAATTAATAAATCTTAAAAACAATTAATACAATTGAAGTGGTGTAGAGCGTTAAAAAGATGTAAATAAAATTATTTTATTCAAAGATTTCAATTTAATAAAAAAATAAATATATAATTTGATAAAAAAATTTATAGAAAAACAATTTTAATTTTATAAAAAGAAATTCATTTTGTAAAAAAAATGCATATCGAACTCGAGACCTTCTGAGTTTAAACCTTATTTTAACAAAATATTGTAATTTTTATAAAATCAGTGCTCTGCCAGTGTATTATTTTTTGAACAGTTGGCAATATATGTCTGGGATCTTATTTAATCCCAAACAAATGTCGATCTTACGTAGTACCAAATATAATGCGGCATCTAATTTTATCTGTCATTTTTATGGATATTTTTAGATGTCAATCCCCAAATATATTGCTGTTTCTAATTCTATCTGCCATTTTAATACCTAAATAAATTGCTGGATCTAATTCGATCTGCAATTTATGGGAAAAAATAAGATTTTACCAAATCACTAAATATATCACTGGATTCAATTCGATCTGCAACTTACGCAATCCCGAAATATATTACTGGATCTAATTTCATCTGTTATTTTTTTCATAAATTTAGATCTAACGTAATCCCCAAATATAATCCTCGATCTTATTCGATCTGCCGTTTTCCAGATAAAGTTAAATACAACTTAATCCTAAAATATATATGTGACCTTCTCCGAGAAAAGGGACCTAGTGTGTGAAAATTAAGTTTTGAGAAGAACGCATTTAAAGTTTCATAACGCATTATCACTTTAAACACACCTTTAGTTGGGAGATGCGATTTGGTATGATTAGGTGCCTCAACTCATTTCATC
The DNA here is from genome assembly GCA_949987735.1 of Leucophora obtusa. Taxonomy (NCBI): domain Eukaryota; kingdom Metazoa; phylum Arthropoda; class Insecta; order Diptera; family Anthomyiidae; genus Leucophora; species Leucophora obtusa. The sequence goes on from OX465296.1 coordinate 72,436,057, forward strand.
TTATTCTACACCCTTTTAGGTACCAGAATCCACTCTTAAGTCCAAACCCGTTTTCTGACACACTAGGTCCCTTTTCTCGGAGAAGGTCACATATACCTAAATCTACTTTTTCGTATAAATTTAGATCCAAGTTTATCCCCATATATATTGCTGGATCTAATTCGATCTGCCATTTTTCTAATAAATTTAGATCCAAGTTTATCCCCAAATATATTGCTGGATCTAATTTGTTCTGCCAATGTTCGGATCAATTTATATCCAAGTTTATCCCCAAATATATTGCTGGATCTAATTCGATCAGGCATTTTTCTGATAAAGTTAGATCCAAGTTTATCCCTAAATATATTACTGGATCTAATTCGATCTGTCATTTTTCGTATCAAATTAGATCTAAGTTCGTCCACAAATATATAGCTGGATCTAATTCGATCTGCCATTTTTCGGATCAAATTAGGTCTTACTAAATCCCAAAATATATTGCTGGATCTAATTTGATCTGCCATTTTTCAGATCAATTTATATCTAAGTTTATCCACAAATATATTGCTGGATCTAATTCGATGTGCCATTTTTCGGATCAAATTAGACCTAAGTTTATCCCCAAATATATTGCTAGATCTAATTCGATCTGCCACTTTTTCGGATCAAATTAGATCTAAGTTTATCCACAAATATATTGCTGGATCTAATTCGATCTGCCAAAATTGAGATCAAATTAGATATAAGTTTATCCACAAATATATAGCTGGATCTAATTGGATCCGCCATTTTTCGGATCAAATTAGATCTAAAAATATCCCCAAATATATAGCTGGATCCGCCAATTTTCGGATTAAAATAGATCTAGGTTTATCCCCAAAGATATCATTGGACCTCCCAATTTTGAGATATAACTTGATCTTAGTTTATCCCCATATATACAATGGGATCTAATACGATATGATTGGATACACCCAATTTTGAGATCTAATTGGATCAGCTAGATATTACAGCAGATCTTAAACAATATCAAATTGGATATGATTAGATATTGCGCGAGATCAATTTTTTTTACTCGGGAATATATGGTCAAATTTGGTACCACATCAACATTTTGAATACAATTCCATATATGGTTTAATTTGAATAATGTAAAACTGTATGGCGCTATAAAAAATATTATCAGATATGTTACTTCATTAACAATATTTATAATACAGTGTCATATATTGTAATATATGTATATCATTCAATATATATTGATGTATGGTAATGGTACAATAATTCCAATATCAGTTGAGATACAATTTGTGGGTCCATATCAACAATTTGTTCACGTACATTTAACATATATATTTGTACATTTAAGTTATAATTTATAAACACTTTATAAAGTTAAATAGTTCCATAAACCTCGTCTAACTGTATAGAATGTTTATGAATATACGATTTAATATATAATAATTATAACTACAAATTGGTGCCATTATCTAAAATTTAATTTAATGTTAACTTATAATAAAATAAAAATGTATTTCCTAAAAATAAAAATATAGTGTTAATTAATGTTAATATACAATAGGTTTAAGTTTAACATCCCAGACAGAAAAATATAATCGGCACAATGCTGGAAAACCGTTGGCGATGGTCGGTTATGCGTTGGCAGAACGTTGCATTAACTATCCTGGCAAAAAAATAGATTTCAAAAAACATTTTTCAAAAAATTCAGAAAACTTTTTTAATATTTGCTTTTAAAAACATGAAATTTAACCCAGTCCACCAGATTGTCAGCCAAGACCTCTACACTCTAATCTAACGAGACTTGTTATAGATGTGTGATAGCTACAAATTAAATGAATGATAAAAGCATTTCGAGCTAACTTATAAGCATCGAAAAAAGGTATTCCAGAAATTATTAAATGTATTTTAGAAAATTGTAATTGTATATCACAAAATATTATTTGCACTTCAGAAACTACAATATTACGCAAATTTAATTATTTATTAATTTAGTTGTGTCCAGAAATAATGAAATCTATTTCAGAATTTCATAGCTAATAGAGAAAAATTTCTCAAATACATTTCATAATTTCGGAAATACGATTGATAATTTCTGAAATACAGTTTGATAATTTCTGAAATACAGTTGTGAATTTCGGAAATACAATTAATAATTTCTGAAACACAATTGATAAAACTGAACTTCAATTGACTAGTTCTGAAATACAATTCATAAATGTGAAAAATAATTGATGAGTTCTGAAACACAATTGATAAAACTGAAATTCAATTGATTATTTCTGAAATACAATTGATAAATCTTAAAACAATTAATACAATTGGAAATGGTGTAGAGCGTCAAAAAGATGTAAATAAAATTATTTTATTCAAAGATTTCAATTTAATAAAAAAATAAATATATAATTTTATAAAAAAATTTATAGAAAAAAAATTTTAATTTTATAAAAAGAAATTCATTTTGTAAAAGAAATGCATATTGAACTCGTTACCTTCTGAGTTTAAACCTTATTTTAACAAAATATTGTAATTTTTATACAATCAGTGCTCTGCCAGTCTATTATTTTTTGAACAGTTGGCAATATACATATGTCTGGGATCTTATTTAATCCCAAATAAATGGAGATCTTACGTATTACCCAAATATAATGCGGCATTTAATTTTATCTGTCATTTTTATGGATACTTTTAGATGTCAATCCCCAAATATATTGCTGTTTCTAATTCGATCTGCCATTTTAATACCGAAATAAATTGCTGGATCTAATTCGATCTGCCATTTTTCTGATAAATTTAGATCCAAGTTTATCCCCAAATATATTGCTGGATCTAATTTGATCTGCCATTTTTCAGATCAATTTATATCTAAGTTTATCCACAAATATATTGCTGGATCTAATTCGATGTGCCATTTTTCGGATCAAATTAGATCTAAGTTTATCCCCAAATATATAGCTAGATCTAATTCGATCTGCCACTTTTTCGGATCAAATTAGATATACGTTTATCCACAAATATATTGCCGGATCTAATTTGATCTGCCAAAATTGAGATCAAATTAGATCTAAGTTTATCCCCAAATATATAGCTGGATCTAATTGGATCCGCCATTTTTCGGATTACATTAGATCTAAAAATATCCGCAAATATATAGCTGGATCCGCCAATTTTCGGATCAAAATAGATCTAGGTTTATCCCCAAAGATATCAGTGGACCTCGCAATTTTGAGATATAACTTGATCTTAGTTTATCCCCATATATACAATGGGATCTAATACGATATGATTGGATACACCCAATTTTGAGATCTAATTGGATCAGCTAGATATTACAGCAGATCTTAAACAATATCAAATTGGATATAATTAGATATTGCGCGAGGCAATTTTTTTTACTCGGGTAGGCAAAAGCTATCGAAAAATCAATGGCACAATATCAAAAAAATTTTGTCCATACAAATCGCCCCATTCTAATGACCATATATTGTTTAAATTGCACCATATATGGTATGTTCCCTACCCGAGTAAAAAAAATTGATCTCGCGCAATATCTAATTATATCCAATTTGATATTGTTTAAGATCTGCTGTAATATCTAGCTGATCCAATTAGATCTCAAAATTGGGTGTATCCAATCATATCATATTAGATCCCATTGTATATATGGGGATAAACTAAGATCATGTTATATCTCAAAATTGGGAAGTCCAGTGATATCTTTGGGGATAAACCTAGATCTATTTTGATCCGAAAATTGGTGGATCCAGCTATATATTTGCGGATATTTTTAGATCTAATTTGATCCGAAAAATGGCGGATCCAATTAGATCCAGCTATATATTTGGGGATAAACTTAGATCTAACTTGATCTCAATTTTGGCAGATCAAATTAGATCCCGCAATATATTTGTGGATAAACGTATATCTAATTTGATCCGAAAAAGTGGCAGATCGAATTAGATGTAGCTATATATTTGGGGATAAACTTAGATCTAATTTGATCCAAAAAATGGCACATCGAATTAGATCCAGCAATATATTTGTGGATAAACTTAGATATAAATTGATCTGAAAAATGGCAGATCAAATTAGATCCAGCAATATATTTGTGGATTAACTTAGATCTAAATTTATCCGAAAAATGGCAGATCGATTTAGATCCAGCAATATATTTTGGGATTTAGTAAGACCTAATTTGATCCGAAAAATGGCAGATCGAATTAGATCCAGCTATATATTTGTGGATAAACTTAGATCTAATTTGATCCGAAAAAGTGGCAGATCGAATTAGATCCAGCAATATATTTAGGGATAAACATATATCTAATTTGATCTCAATTTTGGCAGATCTAATTAGATCTAGCAATATATTTGTGGATAAACTTATATCTAATTTGATCC